>JAXBDA010005987.1:0-22291 GCA_036023075.1 Gaultheria prostrata | reverse complement strand
GAGTGTGTGCATGCATGATTTTTGAGAGCTAGCATGGAGAAGTTACCGAATCATCTTTAAACTCATATTTTTGCATGAGATGATCTTGTAACTCTATTCATTCAATTCTTTTGACTCGGGCATGTATTGGCTTTTAAACTTATGTAATTATTTTATGGGTACGAGTACCCGGTTGACTATTCACGTTTTACTTTGGCTTGGAAGAATGTATCAAACTTTGACCGTGGGCATTTGACTTACCACGTGGATTTATGTATTTAAATTACGTTTAAGAAATTTGGGGCGTTACATTAGCAGTCTCCCTCTCCCATGGTTTTATATCACAGAACCATCTTTGTAACCATGCCTCCTTTAAAGTATCATCTCTAAGTTTTAAATCAGAGACAGTTAGGATCACAGACCTCCCACCGATACTTCGAAATACCAAATTTGTGACGCCCTCCATACGAAAGACTTCCTTAAGCTCCTCCATGGTAACCATCTTGAGCATCTTGCCAACTGCGCTTCTATATAACCATCCGATGTCAACTTCTTAGCACTTGATGTTCTTCATATGGATCTTCATTATTCGCACAAACATTTGCATTACCAATAACAGCCTGAGCAAAAGATTTTTCCCCTGAAGTGAATGGATTTTTTAGCCTGGGCGAAACATTTGCTTCACCAAGAATGAGGTTTTGGTGCTCATTGAACCTCATACCCCCTACTTTGCTAGATTTTGCTAGGAACTCTCTGCTTTGAGGTTTATGCTGACAATGATGATAAGATTTCCGCTTGTCAAAAGCTGCCAATTTCACAACCAATTTCTTACTCTCCACCACCATACCGTTAGCTCTAAGAACAGCCATATCAGCAGCAATCGCACAATCAAACCTGACAAAACCAAACTTACTACCTGTCTTGCGGCTCCTTTTGAAAGGGATAAAAACATCCCTAACCACTCCATATTTATTGAAAACTTTCCTCAACCACAAATGAATTTCTAACTCCGGAATATTATCGATAAACAGAGTAACAATCCCTTCCATCAAACTACAAACTCATTGAAATCCAACCCCACAGACAGCAACAACACAAAGAGCAACAAGGAAAACCTAGACGGGAAAATCAGCAGGAAAAAAGCGATAACCCAGCCAACCGAAAAAAGAGACACAACAAATACCTTAAGTAGAGCCAGCGGAAGTGACCGGAGTCAAGAGAAAACCAGCTCTGAACATGCCAATCTTGACAGTGAGGGATCAAGAGCGGAGAGGGAACGTGGCTGCTGGGGATATCAAAACTCCGCAAGGGTTGTTTTTTGCCAAAACGATAACAGGTGATCTTATTACTCGAAAAAACAATTACATCAAGAGGAGACTTCATCCCTAGATAAGGGATGAAGAAGTCAAACAAGGGGGACTCAGTCCAAAGACTATACCCCGACCCAATAAACTCTTACTAGCCAAAGTATGAGCTATAATATTGGTAGATCTACGAGCAAAGGAAAATACACAATATTGCAAACCTCTACTCAATACCTTAGATCACTTCCAGCAAATTGAACCACATAAATCCTTATGTCTCTTGGTTGTTTGTGTTTTCTCTCTCTTCCCTATTCTATGGTTTGGTTTATTCTTCTTGTTTGCAAATCATAGATTACATTCGTTTTGTATTTGTTGTTCGCTTCGGCACAAGAATTGGCATCAGAGCCTCGAAACGGGTCCCAATCCTTCGAAGACGGGTGATTCCTCTACATTCGCTTTGAGTTTTCAGCCTAGGGCTTCAAGGCCAATAATGTCTAGTGCAGACTTTGATGGCAAAAGTAATTTCAGCGTGTGGCAGTGCGAGGTTATAGCTATCTTGATCCAACACGAGTTGGATTTTTCTTTGGGGGACAAACCTGAGAACCGTGATGAACATGAGTGGGTCGTGTGGTTTTATCAAGTTGTGTCTTGCCAAGTACCAAAAGTATTATGTTTATATCCCATGCTCTGGTCTGGGAATTATAATTTGATCTTTAGCTGCAACCTTGATGATGCTTTTCTGAGATACAATTGAGCTTATTGTAACATTTTGGGGCATTTTCTATGAGCCCACCTTGCTTCTTTTTGTTTTCACTGATTGGTCTCTTACCAACTGTTGTTTGGGGTTTGGAGTGGCAAATGATTGTCGAGGAGTTGTGTGCCAACCTAGTTGGAATGTTTCTTTTCGTTGTGATGCTTCATTCTTTTTTTCCCTTTAATCTTTGTATTTCATGATGGGATTAATAAAATTTCCTTTTCACTGTTCAGAAAAAGAAGTATTATGTTATGAGGGAGACAAGGGCAAAGAATCTTTGGAAAAAAAGCTCGAGGATAAGTTTATGACCAATAGGGTAGAGAATCGTCTCCATCTAAAGAAGAAGTTGTTCAGGTTTCAATATTGTTCAGATATAACTATGTCGAACACTTGAATGATTATAATAAAATACTTGTTGATCTATGAAATCTAGATGTGAAAATTCTAGATGGCCTTACTATAGGAAATATACTATTAAGTATGATGAGGTCTCAAATGCTCTTACGAATAATGAATATCACAAGAGGGATATGCAGGCACATGGAGACTCATCTAGTGAAGCCTTGGTTGTGAGACGCACGTTTGAAAGTAAGAAATCTGGTGGTAGTAAAAACATGGGTCACTCTCAGTTTAAGTTGACGTGGGCTTCTTCGTTTGGTAGGCAATGTGTTTATTGTCACGGTAAGGAACATTGGAAGAAGGATTGTCCTACATTCAAGGGAATTGGAAGGGCAAAGGTCCTAAGGTTAATGCAACACAGTCAGATGATGAGGATTCTGATCAAACATTGGTGGGACTATCGTTGGGAGCATCGTTTGTGTGTTAGACTGATAAAATGGATTATGGATTCTGGTTGTACCACCATATGTGTCCAAATGAGAATTGATTTTCTAGCATTGATATGGTCGATGGCGGAGATGTTGTTATGGGAAATGATCATGCCAGTAAAATTCTTGGGGTAAGGAAAATCAGATTGAAACTGCATGATGGATCCGTTCGATTGTTGACCAAGGTGCAGTATGTCTCAGATTTGAAGAAGAATCTCATTTCGTTGGGGACTTTAGAATCCAAAGGTTATCGAATCACTCTTGAAGGTGGAGCTCTAAAGGTTGTGAATGGTTCAATGGTGGAAATGAAAGGCATTCGTCACAACAATCTATACTTTCTGCAATGGAATACAGTTGTGGGTGGACCAACCACGGTATGTAGCAATTTTGGGGAAGATGCATCGTATACTACCAGATTGTGGTACACGAGGTTGGGCCATGTGGGTGAAAAAGCCATGCAAGGTCTTGTGAAACAAAATTTGTTGAAGGGTGCTAAGCTTACAAGATGGATAGAGTCGAAAGGAATAGGTAAGGTAGGCATGTCATAGGGCCGGTGGGTGGGAAATTGTTGAACATTGTGTTATTGGGAAGAAAACCAGAGTCAAGTTCGGTATTGTGGTTCACCAAACTAAAGGTACACTTGACTATTGGTGGTAAATTTTATTTCATGTCTTTCGTTGATGATTATGCTCGCCGTACTTGCATTTATATCATGGAACATAAAGATGAGGTGCTTAATATTTTTTTGAAGTGGAAAAGTCAATTGAAAACCAGACCGGCACTACAAGAAATCTGGGATTTAGTGAGGAAATATTAGCGTGGAAATCAATTTCTTTGCTAAAGGTAGGCAATTGCAAGGATATTAATGAATATTAATTCGTACGTTCACCACAGGATTGATTCCACGATTCTCACCATGATTTTCATTTTTATTTTCAGAGAATGAACGTTAAAAATCGTACTTGTAGTTCGTTTCTTTGAAAAATATTTGTTTTCTCAAATGTACTGATGTATATGTTGGTGCTTGAGAAGATTCGTGGTATTGAGAATCATGCGGATATGTTGATGAAGGTTGTGACTCTAGACAAGCTGAAGCTGTCCGCTGCTTCAGTTAGTCTCCAAGCTTGAGGTGTTGGAGAGGGGGTGCTTGTGGTGTTGGTGATTGTTGGTGTTTGACGATCATTGTTGACGTTTGGAGGGTTGCAGTGAATGGGTCTTCAAGTGGGAGCATAGTTACATTCAGTGGTTTCCGACCGGACGGGGATCAAGGCCGTCTAGACAGGATGTTCAAAAGACTCCCGAACAGGTTTTCATCAGGCCTAGAAAACTCTAAAGTTTTAGTCCGGATAGAACAGTGAAACGAGCATTTTTGTCGTTTTAGAGTTTTTTGATGTATTATGTTGCATTGGACTATAAAAGGAATGCATAGGGCAACCCACATTCTAATCTTGATAATTCTTTATCATAGTGAAATCCCTCAGCATCCCGTGGAGTACGATTAAACAATTCACTTAAGTCGGAACTACATATACCGTTGTCTTGTGTTCTTGTTCTTTCGATTCCTTGCTAATGTTTCTGTGTGCGATTGTTTTCTTGCCTTACAGTATATGGGAGTATTTTTTTGAAACAATGATACTACTATTTGCAATCAAAAGAGTCCTAAAGGACCATATGTTTTCTGCGTGGGATTGTTTTCTTTCATTTTTGTTTTTGATTCCTTGCTACTATTCACTAAGTGTTTTTTGCTTGTTTTTTATCAATTCTGTTGGGGTTGCTCTAAATTAATTGGGGTTAGCTATATGAATTATTAGTTTTTTTGAGCTCTGTCAATTAAGGGTAATTAGTACCAACCGTGGTGATATTCAATATTGTACTGAAATTTTCCTTTCCCTTGATTATGGTGCCTAGTACCAACTGCGTCCGTGGTACTATTTCATTCACATACAGGTTATTGGTGACGACATTATGTGAAGTGTGAGATTGTGGAAGAACATGCATACTAATATATTCCAAACACTGACTATGGCATAAGATAAGACGCCTCTATTAGGTAAAGATTGAAATTAAACAACTGTAGTGAAGAAGATTAGGTATCAATAATGCATTTCCTGACCAAAACGGCCGTCCACTAATGGTCCTTTTGGTAGTGTTTAGTCAATCACATGGTATTCTCGTGTGCAAGTAAGCCTATTCCGTTGGAGAGTATCCATAGAGTCCAAATCACATTACTTGAACCTAATATACATTGACACATATCTCCTGAATAGGCTAAAAAAACCATGCAAGTCTAATTATATATTAAAGTCCGATTTTTTTTCCTACATATAAGAGACTCTATATTTTACACACGTTCTCTACAAAAACAGGCTAGCTCTTAGTAATCATTGACGACGACGTAAGGGGGGAATATTAGTCCAATTTGTGGATTCAATCAGACTTTTTAAGGATTGGAGACCTTTTTAAACGTTCTAGAAAAAGAAAAAAGAACCCACCTAGCTGAACTTTCTATGACCGACAGGTGGATTTTCGTTCAACTTCATGAACTGGGACAAAAACGTAAAGAAATTGTTTGTGCGCAAAGCTCCTTAAAAGATAAAAATACTTATTTCTAATGGTTGAAAATATATTGAGCCTATGTTATTTTGTTTTGTTAATTTTTTTAATAATTTTCCCTGAGTTGTTACAATTCATAAAGTAAGCAATTAAAAAAATGACGTCATTAATCACCTGATGTGTGCACTTACCATGCAAACTTAGGCTATTTTAGACTTGTACTCCACGTTTTATTATCATGCCATATATAAACCAATGTTCCAAAAGCTAAAGTTGACGAAGAAGGTTAGATACACGATGTGAATTAATTAGGTTGAAACCCAATTTTTCCTCGTCAAAAAAACCTTACTACGTACTAATTAAAACTATATTCCCATCGATCACTTAAATTAATTTCCAATTTAGATGAGCAACGACTCAGCAAAGGAATCCAACTGGACATGGTCGTCGTCATGATCACCAATCTCCAGAAGTTGTAGATACTCCTCGTACAGTTTCTCTAGATTGTTATCGCCCATCGGTACAAAAGATCCGCACGCCAAATCTAAACCGTTAACCAGATGATTATCATCATGATCTTGATCTTCATCAATAAGAAATCCAACCTCTTTGTAATTAAACCATGGGTTGTTAATATCTGCAACTTCTGCGCCAAACAGCCCTCTATGATCTCCTTCATTACTTGACGAACCACTTGTCCAATCAAAACTATTGTTCCTTGACATTGAAAAAGAAGTCAATGACTTAATCCTAGTGGGCTTTGGAGCATGCACTTTCTGCTTTTCGGTTTCGTTGGACTTGGCTGCCTTGTTCTTCTGCTTTTTAGTAGTACTGCTGTTCCTTCTCTTCTTTGGTTCTTGTTCGGAGGGATCTGCTAACTTTTTGTGGGTATTCGGGTCGGTTCCTTGACTTCTGAGTTTCTTGCTAAGATGGGTGTTCCAGTAGTTTTTGATCTCGTTATCGGTTCGACCAGGCAGCCTTCCAGCGATGAGAGACCATCGGTTGCCGAGAAGAGCGTGCATTTTGATAATAAGATCGTCCTCATCGGGAGTTATATTCCCTCTCTTGATATCGGGTCTTAGGTAGTTCATCCATCTTAGCCTGCAACTCTTTCCGCACCTAAGTAGCCCTTCATCCATCAACACAATCAAATTAGTTCTTGTAATCATCAATTAAGCAAACACTAAAAAAAAACCTTCAATTTTTGATAGAGTTCGTTTGTCATTTCGTGGTAATTCTTTGAACAATAATAGCCACCACATTATGATAGGAAATCCTCAAAAATGAATGGCGGGGCATTTTGTGCTATTTATTTATTTCAAACTAAAACAACCACCTTGACAAATTAAAATTTCTGAAATTCTACTGTCATATAATTCTGAATGGATTCTTTGACTTAAAACCCAAACATGGCTATAAAGGGGAGATAATCTTGAACTTGAAGAACAGAAAGATTTATCGAATTACGTACCGGCTTTTTTAGGGAGAGATCTCCAGTTGCCTTCACCATGAACCTGAATGTACTTAGTAAGCACAGAGTCCTCTCTAGCTGTCCATGGACCTCTATGCAACCCAACCTTGGAACAACATGGAGCCCTTCCCATCTCTCTCTCTCTCTCTCTCTCTTTCTCTCTCTCTTAAGTTCCTAGTGATTTCTCTTTCAAAGAAATATATACAGTGCTATATATATGGTATTTTCTTCGAGAAAGCTAGCTAGCTAGAGAAGGAAGAAAAGAGAGAGGCTAATGCTCTTCGAGAGCACAGGACAATCATAGGTTTGTTGCCCCCTTTTTAAACTACTTGAGGCTGCGCTAGCTCTCCCTCAATTTAATTATCTTTAAAGAAGCATACATAACGTGTACATAGAATTGTTAACCGGGTTGTCGCATTTGTTAATTGACTTGCGTTGGTAGGGATTATCACCCCGAAGTCGGCATGACTTATCACCCGAAGTCACAGGATCAATTCCCCACCCAAGCAAACGCATGAAAAAAGTTGCAGGAAGAACTAAAATATTAGTGTGATTCATCGGGATACACTTCATTATAAAAATACACATAACATATAGAATCAATGTCTAGTTAGGTACTATATCTATTAATTGGTTATTTATTTTGAAAACAGGTTAGGATACTCGATGTTCGTGTTCAAACATGTGCGCCATTCTGCGATTGCCATTATAATAATTCAATTGAAATCTATTTTGTTTTCTCCTGTATATCCAAGAAAAAATTACACTTATTCGTTAATTGTAGTCCCTAACACCATGAGTTATGAAAAAAAAAAAAAACCGGTAACCATAGTCAGGGAAGTTTGTGATATTTTCTGTACTACAAAATTCAAAAAAATAATTCAACTTCGAAAATAAACGCCTATTTTTATGTATCTAAAATTGGAATGAAAATTACATATCTACGATCTCGGTATGAGTTTTTCTATAGATAACCTTAAAATGAGGCCTAGGAAATAATCGAAACGCATCATCAAGGAGATCCGAAGTGGAGCTCAGGAACCGTTCAGTCCATTTACTAGATTAGAGGGATCGATCTTTAGGTGATTAAAAATAGCAATAAATTATACAGTAAAATCGTAATAGGTTCCATGAATATAGCAACCCTTTCCAAATAATAAAAAGGAAAGGAGATGAGAAAAAAACAAGTGGAGTGGATATGCATGTGTATGCAGCAGGGGTAGTACTGTTTGTTCTACTAATTCAATGGGGGCTTTTAAACCCGCGGAGTGCACAATATCATCTTGTAGACTTGTTTTTGTTACTAGAAGCCTAAGAAAGGACCGAAGCGAAGCGAATAGTCAAATCTCAGTCTTCCTTTTTCCTTAAGGCCGGACGACCATGTGAGTTGAGTCTGTTCTGTCCCCAATTATTTGTGCACCTGCAGGTGCCCGTGCCTACCTAAACTTCTTACCATCTGCCCTTCTCCCTTCCTTCCTAATAAGTTCCTTCACAGCTAGCTAATAATCACCACCGTTAATTTTGGGTGCAAATTAATTAACCACGTACTTACTATACTTAATGTTCAACTCCAATATCGATCAAATTAACAACAATCGCCATCAATCCCTTTAATAATGGGGTATCCCACAAGTTTCTGATCGCAGCCTGATTGGGCTGTCATTTCCTCTATATGAAATCAGACTTGAATATTAATACTACTGTATTTGGGAACAAAATAACAGACTCACTCATTTGCATAACTATTTCTGTTGAGATACTATTACTCATCCCATCTGTTTTTTTTTTTGCCAATTTCGAGTCAAGAGTAGTTATTACCAAGCCAAATTCGCTTTCTTCATGCAGAATTGGAGAGCTATCCAAGTATGGAACATCATCTCTCATTAAGTTGTGTTCTTAGATGGTGCAAGTGTTACTGCTCTTCGCTCTAGATTCCAGAAACTAATTTATTCCCAAATTGACTTTAAAAAAAATTGAATTGCGATTTACTAGATCTCAGGTCATTCTTTTAGAAAAGTAAATTTAAGTCAGTTTCTGGAATAAGACCTAAAAATATTTTGTAGCTTGCAGTGTTGTCATTGCTACAGTTGTTTGATTGTTGCATTTAAGTCTTTGATGTATGAGAAAAAATCATATGAAGATAAAAAAATAAAAATAAAAACTTAAAAAGATCTATAGTTTACCAACAAAAGATAAGGAAAATGATTTTCGCACTCCAAAATTACTCTCCCTGTCCGTGTTTATTGGTCCACATACATACTTTTTTTCTGTTTCTTAAAGTTTGTCTATGTTTGAAAGTTAATGAGTAAATTGTGTCAATTTTTCTCTTTTACCATTGTCTTCAAATATTTGACTAAGAGCATGTGCACAAGATGAGGTAAAAGAGCATCTTAGATATTATTGCTACTGAAAATGAGAAAAACCACACTGCACCAAGCTTGGTAAAACCCTTTGTATTATTCCTCCAACTATAGTGCCTTGCCAAAAGTCCCTAGTCACTGTTCACCAGCAATACATTTTTTTAATTATTTTCCTTTGATCCTTCCCCTCTCCCCCGTCCTTTCTCTACAGTAACATGTCATTGTCTTTGTACTATTCTCCAATATTTAATGGATAGAGAGGAAATTTTACAGAGTCTGGTGGAGTGTGGAAGTAAAAAATTGAAAGGTAAAAAACAAATTTACACTGTTTACAAGTTAGTTTGCCCAGCCATTGATGCACATGCTCTAACAAAGCTTTGTGGGGTGTGTAATTTTAAGCATTGAAAGACAAATTGTAAAGTAGAAACGGAGTGAGTGCAAAAATCATTACTCAAAGAAAAGAAATATCTAACTAAATTACCACCCGTCCCAAGATACGTCATTGATCAGTGTTACTTGGCTGAGTTTCTCGTTTTTAGCACCAATAGCTAAATGCTAAAAGTGTTAAAAATAAAGTTGCTAATTAAAAGCCAATTCAATTAAAAAAAATTAAAAATCAATTTAATTAAAAAAAATTAAAAAAATTATCTCTCAAGAAGCTAAAATCTAAGTTTAAAAGTCAATTTACTTTCATAGCAAGTGCTAACAGAGAAGTTGTTAAAACCAATTTTTTTATATAAATGTTAAAAGCTTAATTACTAAGCAAATGAGAACTTGAGTGCTAACAAATGGGAAAGTCAAAGCAGCTTTCAAGAATCGGCTGTCTTGATGCATTTGTTGGGTTTTGTTGAGTTGGTCCCGAAGGAGGACAGATGAACTTTAGTACACTTGGAACTTCGATTTCTTGTGTTTCGTGAAGAATTTTGGCACAAACGCATTCAATGGCGCTGAGCCCTTTCCATGTTCAAATTGAACACTTCTAGTGAACGCAATCTGTTTTCTACGGTAGTTTGTTTTAGGCTGTGTTTGCCAAATGAATCAACCATGATTTTAGTATATGGATTTCTCATTTGATAAAATCATGGTTAATTTTAGTAAAATCTCAGTTAAAATTTACTAAAAATCATTTCGCAAACTCAGCGTTATTGAATTTTTGGAATCAGAACCATGTCTTACTCAAGTAAGTTCTCGACTTTATGGGTTGAATAATAATTTAAAAAATTGGGATGGATCATTTTTTTTTTTTAACAGGGATGGATCATCTAATTATGGTGAGTTTCCACTACGATATTTTCAATATTTTTAAACTACAAGTTATCTAATTAGTTGAAATATGTGAGAAAAATGACTTGTTGATTTGATAACTTAAAGTACTAAGAATACAAAAAATATTGAAAATAGCGTAGTGAAAATTTAGCCCTAAGCTGAACACAATAACTTGGTTTTGTCATTCCGGGCTTCCTTGGAATAATTTGTTGTTATTTGAGATCTATAAGAGCATCTCCAATGATCTCACCATTGCTCCCGCGAGACCAAACTGGAGAGCTTAGGGGCGAAAACGAAGGCCCATCAGCCTCGGCATCCCATTTCGTGCTACAGTACCTCGCCACAGCAGAAGAGGCATGGCCGCAAGTTAAGGCATCGCCATCCCTTCTCTCTCTCTCTCTCTCTCCGTCGCTCGCCGGAAAAAATAGGTAGTCGGAATAATCACGCTAAAATCGTTTTGAGATACCCACAATGTAGCCCTCGTCGAGACGACTTGATTGGTGCAAGATTCATCGCTGACGGAGCACCGGTGACGTCAAATGCGCGGGCCAAAGGTGGCGCGTGCCGGCGAGTTAGATCTAGTCGCGCGCGTGTGGCGCACGCGCTCGACAAGTGCATGACGATTCTGGGTTCTTTTTTTTTTGTTGAGCCAATTGGCTAGGCTCATGGTAGTTGTGATATTTTTTTGCTAGCTATATCAATATATAAGATATATTTTGTAGGCAATTTGTTGATAATGATGTTGAGGCTGTTGGAGATGCTCTAACTTCTTTGCAACTTTCTGACCCGGTTACTAGGGATCCTCGAGTGTTTAGTGCTACTGATATTCTGAAAAGGGTGGATAAAATAAAGCACAGAGCTCAAAAAGCATCGCAAATTCACAATTGAGCCTAAACTTTTTCCTGTACTACTGACAAAAAAAAAAAAAACATTTTCTATTCTTTAAACTTGGTA
Source organism: Gaultheria prostrata (assembly GCA_036023075.1). Classification (NCBI taxonomy): domain Eukaryota; kingdom Viridiplantae; phylum Streptophyta; class Magnoliopsida; order Ericales; family Ericaceae; genus Gaultheria; species Gaultheria prostrata. The sequence continues at coordinate 10,823 of JAXBDA010005987.1, read as the reverse complement.
TTGGTTCAGAGGGCAAAAGCAAAGGGAAAATTTCAAAAAAACCCCTGAATTTTCAGCCAATTTTTTAAAAAATACTCGGACTTCAGCCGTCAATAAAATTATACCTGAAGTTTATCTTCCGTCAATAAAAAAAACCCTGCCGTCCCATTTTGTTACTCCCTCCGTTCCTTTTATAATGTAGACATTTCCATTTTGGGTTGTCACTTAATAAGTGTGTGTTTTGAAAAGTTAGAGGGTATATTTCCTATTTTGCCCTTAAAAGTAGATTTCTTTTTGAAAAGTTAGTGGGTATTATTATATTGATAAGGGTAAGTAGTGGAAAGTAGATGTAAAAATTGTAAAAGTTAATGTGAGAGAAAAATAGTTGGAATTCTCAAGTAACATACTTAAAAAGGGACGGAAGGAGTAATATTTTTGACAGAGGCAGTTAACGAGGGTTAACTTTTAGTAGACCTACCAGCCCTACCTACCATTTTTGTTGTGCACCGGGATAAGTTTTCCAAAAATGTGGTCTATGATGTACCGATGAACGATCCAAACCGTTGATTATTTTCTAAATAATTTTCAGAACTAACCTGGAAAATTTCAACTCAATCAAATACATGTAAGTTCTTGATTGAATCGTCCAATTTTTCATCAAGAATTCAGGATCCTATAATATGAATGAAACCTTGAACGATTGGATCGGGTACTTATATGTATCCGATTGAGTTGAATTTTAGGGTTAACTCGAAAAAGTATTTGGAAAATAATCAACGGTTTGAATCGTTCGTGTGAGACCCCAGATTGGGGCCCACACATGGTCATGCCTGGAAAGTTAAGTCTTTCTCTCCAAAATACTCTCTCTATGTCGCCCTCAGATTTCCAAAAACAGAGCATCTCCGTCCAGCATTCTATGAACAAATTTGCAAAAAAATCTCTGAAAGATAAAGAAGGGAAATCATAATTTACATGTGTGTGTTTACAAAAAGATTCTATGAACAAATTTCAAGATTTCGGATGGATGTCCGCACCACTTCGATTTGCAGGTCTAATTTTATCAATTGATTTTTCTCCTTTACTTTCTGTTCTTTATAGAAATTGCAATAGCTATCACTGTGTTTGCTGGCTCTGATTAATACACATTTCTTCAATTGTTTAATTTTCAACTGGGTATTCCTTATTCTTGGGATTTTTCTCCTCTGTAATTGGAGCCTCCTCTGTTAAAAACGTGATGGAATTAGACAGGAGAGGCTTTTTTGTTGACAGAATATAAAGTTCGGGTGTGGTTTTGTTGACGGCTGAAGTCCAGGTGTTTTTTTAAAATTGACTGAAAGTTGAGAGATTTTTTTTGAAATTTTCCCAAAAGCAAAAGCATAAGTTACGGCGCCTGACCCAAAAAAAACCAGGAAGTATTCAACTTTCAAGCAGTATCTTTAAAATTTCCAGTTTATCATCTAAAACCTATGAGTCCAGCGAAATTGTTAGTTACCAAAGTGATTTGAATGGAAATTTGTCAATAGTGGTCCACTCTCCAATGTCCTTGAGATTGCCCAAGGATCTCAGGAACATAGCAGTCCAAATTAAGCAGCTCGAAACTAGAAAACTGGGGTAAAGTATTTGTTAGATCAGGTGCTAACTAACTAACCTAAATGTAATTGCTATTAGGGGTAGGCAACTTAATCTTAAATGTCGACAACGCAAAGCCTTGAACTTAGGGTAGACGGGCTGCCCATATAGCACCAACATGTGAAGGTATTTAGTCCTCTAAATAAAATAAGTTTGTCCCACGCCAGCAGTAAACACCTCGAGTATATGGTGGATTCTGGCCCCATAAAACCAACATTATTACTTGTTCTCGGTGTGTGGTGCTCCAAAGGCATTTGCCACTACACATTCTTGCAGGGTCAGTACTAAATGTATAAAGCCCATGTGAATATATAATGATAAAAACCCCTGGAGCAGCTGAGTGCCAGCTTCAAGACTTCAAGGTACAACATTGCAAAATGTAAGGTTATGCTACAGTAATTTAGAAGGGAAAACAAAGAGCATATGTTACAGTAGAAGATGAGGTCAGACCGTTTGGATTAATATGTCCGAACCAGATCAGGTTTAGAGGAACTGGGCCATTCAGTATTGGGCTAGGAAAACTTAGATCCACCAAATATAATCCGCATAATGTGAAAAATGAGGCCCAAAACCATAAAACCCAAGTCAGCCCAAAACTACATTGATGGCAAGGCGTGGATTCCTTTTCTTTTGGTCTGGACGTGGACGCATACATAATGGCAAGGCTTGGAAATGTTGAAAAGCAAAGTATTATTTTCATGGACGGTAAAAAATTGTGGATACAATTTGTGTTCAAAAAGCATGGAGCTTTGGTTTAGTGGAAAAATACAGGATTACCTGCTGCACTAATGGGCTGTCCGTGAGAGTTATGGGTCGGGTATGACGTCGCTATTTTTTTTTTTGAAAGTGTCAGCATATCATTCAATAAGCCATCCGGCAATGATTACAACAAAAGACAGGAATACGCTACAACCACTAGCAAGTAAATGAGTATGACAAAGTCTACCACCGACTCTCAGACACACCTGCCAAAGCAGACCCGATACCTAGGGGACGGAATGATGAATCCGATTCACAAGGTAGCGGTAGAGAAACCCTACGGATTCCCAGCACAAACCATAAGCAATACAGCACAAAGTAAGCGAAAACTAAGAACAGAAAAAAAAACAGCAAATTAAAACTAACTAATCAGAACCCATCAAAAACTGGTACAACCAAGAACTCACTGAGTCACCCCACTAAGAAACCCCGAGTCGCACCGAGTTCCAGCGAATTGACCGATTAGAAGCATCTCCGGACGAGTCCAAGTTCCCCTAGTCGCCGCCCATGACATCGAGAAACTTTATTAGCTGGAGGGGGCGGAGGCACCCAAGATCAACCGATCGTCAGTCCGATTTCAACCTAAGACAGAGGCGGGGAGAGGCAGAGAGAGGCGGTGGGACAGAGGCGGTGGGGTAGAGGCGGAGATGGAGGTATGGTGGGGCATAGGCGGAGAGAGGCGAAGATGGAGGTAGATCTAGCAGGGCTTGGAGGTGGGAGCGGGTAGGCGGCGGCCTCGCCAAGGGTTGATAGTGGGTGTCCGGCAAAGGGAGGCAAGGAGGAGGGGTGGGGTGGAGAGACGGAGGCCCCACCCCCTAAAACTTCAAACAGTAAGAAAAAAACTGAGGATGAGAGGAGAAAGGGGGATGAGAAAGGAGGGGAAGGAGTGGAAAAGGGAGAGGGAGAAAGAAAGCCGAAAGGTGGGGGTGGAGGGAGCCGCCGGCAATGGAGGGATAGGAAACCCTAGGTATCTCTAACTTTTCTAGAGAGAAGCTCTCTAGGGGCAGTAGCAGGCCCTATTAGTGCCCCCATGACGTCGCTATTTTGTCCATCAATTCTCAGACATCCTCCATGTCCAAACCCCAGAAGCGTACTACCACGAAATAATGACTCCAAAATTAGCAAATGCATCTCCAAATGCGCCGCCTTCACAGAAAGATACCAAAACACTTGTCACGATATTTGACCCCTTTCTTGATTCAAGTGGTGTCCACCCACTGAGAAAGACTTATTGGCCTTCGATTGATGATGCTTGGCCAAACAACAAAGGGACAATTTTCCCACCAGCAAAGATAATTGAGTCAGGTAGCAAAACCACATCATCTTCATAACCTCAACCAAGCAACCATATTGTCTCTCTCTCATACCCCACATCTCATTGCACATCCTTATGTGCCAAGCTCAATAATTTTGCTGCCAAAAATGTTGATCTTTCTTGCAAATTTAGCCAAATGCCAATGTATAGGCCCACCTCAACCACCACGTGTCAACAGTATATCTAAAGAACGACTTAGCCTCCCAGAGAAAAGAAAAATAAGTGTACATGCATATATACAGAGTTGTTAAAACATCTAACAAATTGGAAGCAGTGTTTTGTTTTTATATTGAACCCTTTGGTTTCGAGTTCAAAACAGAATAGGAGGATCATTTTATAAAATCAAAGTGATGGTTCAAAGGTTAAAAAACTTAAAAAGTAAATTCTAATGAGTGAAGATTCGAATGGATGACCTAAGGTTGCAAATGTATTCCAACCGCTGAACCATTGGTGACTTTGTTAAACATGTTGTTGAACATAATATATACTCCTACTATATATTACATTTCTATGTTTAGGGGCCCTAATTTCGGGCCCAAAAGTGGAGGCCCTATGCGGCGTCCTCATGGGCCGGCCTTGTGTCAACAGTATATCTGAAGACCGCTTAGTCTCCTAAAGAAAAGAAAAATGTCATTCATAATTTGTTGACCATTATCGGACGGAATGGCCGATGTATTGGTAAATATGGGTATCAAAGGTCAACAATCCCAGTAGGTGTTGGCCAATGTAACGGCCAATATGTAGCAGCTTGGTATCTATGGCCTTAAATAAGTGTCAATAATCCAAAATTCTGGAATGATATGATCCGCCCATCCAATGCCTGTCACAATCACTAGACCCCATGCATGAGGAGAATCAAAGGCTTTTTGACATGACATCTTCAAAAACTTGTAGTGGGACTTACATGTGGCAGATGTGACTACAAGCGGGCTTGAAGCTGGGAGATTCTCCTCTGGCCAGGTCGCAAATCCCTTGGACAAAGAGTCTGAGAAAAGCCCACGGCTTGACGAGAAATCAGCAGAGCTGTCGTTTTCTGAGCCACATCTTGGTTGGTTGTCAGTACGTGAGAGTGACGAAGATTTTGTTACTATGACATTAAAGAGGATAGAGTTTCCACATGTCATTCCACACCACGGAATAGCAACCGATACATTGTTTGAGATGAAGCGTTCACGAGGCCATTTGCTACTTATTTAAGAACTCTCATCCTTGGAAATGTAATTCCACATGTAGACATTAGAATCCTCGCTTGCTGAGATAATATGGATCCCATCTGAAGTAAATGAAGCTGGTATTTGACTTCCTGAATTACGAACGGCTGAAACAGACGACAAACACACAAAAAGACAGATCAGAGGGAAACAACTCAAGTTTGAAGTTTTGAATCGGCATAAAACTAGTGTCTTTGAGATAAAGTAACTCTCTCCGTCCGGATTTGTTGGTCCACAAACATACTTTTTCAAGTCCGAAAATGTTTGTCCATTTCCAAAAGTTAAAGAGTAAAGTATGGGAAAAGTACCCAAAAAGTAGTGTAAAAAAAGTAATGGAAAAAAAGTTGAAATCCCCAAAACGGACCAACAAATCCGGACGGAGAGAGTATTAATAATTTAATATATCTGTCAGTTTTGTTTTCCGGTTTCAATGTACTCAACAACAAAAATATCGGGATTATGATCCAGCGACATCTAAGTTCGAATTCAATGCCACTAATGGATGACATCCATAAGCATCAAATCAAAACACAACAATTCACCTCGGACTTTGCCAATCACATCAATCCCGTGAAGGATCCTAACATGCGAATCAGCAAAAGAGATCATTAATTTGGTTGGATCAACTGGAGAAAACTGGAGATAAGAAAACATTACATTATTCACTGTCAACAATAAAATGAAGCATAAGGTAATAAACAACGAAAGAGGAAAAGAGAAACGAAGGGCAACAGTTGCCACCTGAAAACCAATTATCTTGTTGAAGGGCGACTTCTTTTTGCCCTGTAAGCATATTTGAGCATACAACTGAAGACAATTATCTGATCCATGAAAGCAAACTAGTAAGAGAAAGGGCATCCCACTTATCACATGATATTAGTTGGATTTAAAACTATAAACTTTCAAAGTTCAACAGTAGTCCATTTTCACTTGGAACAACCGAAGGAAAGGTCAAGTTCCCAAAATCTTCATCACTTACTACAGTCTAACATTATCATGAATTATGATCTAATTTATCTCTTCCATGTAACAATGTTGAATTATGATCTGCTTGTCAATTTCATTGGTTAATTACTAAATGTTTGGTTCTTCTAGATTCACGCCAAACAGTCCGTATCCACGGGATTAGAAACTTAGGTACCATATTTATCGGCCTGCTAACAGAACCGTCTCTAAGTTGAAGATACATGAAAGAAAAATACAAGTAATATTGACACAGATCCAGTTTAAAAATTTTAAGATAATTTAAGCACCCCAATTATCACAATATGAGTAAAGCTGTGAATTAACCTAGAAGAAAAACTCAGCAGAAACTGAAAATATTTGTGTTAAAAGGAGTTGGACAGATACCTGATGCATCATAAAAGTTACAATTACCACTCATAGAGCCAATAATTCCACCCTGCAAGAAGAAGAAGATTTGTTTGCTAAAATTGCTTATTCCATATTACAATCTCGATAAGCTAATAAAGAAATGGATTGCCAAACCCTTCCATCAGGGCTATAGCACACAGCTGTGACTATCTCTCTTACATCAGTCCAATCAACAACTTGACAACCAGGAATTGCCCATATGCGTACTTTTCCGTCAATCGAACCACTAATGAAGTAGTTGTCATCCACAGGATTAAACTCAACACTTGCAACTGCAATAGACAATAACAGGCCGGCCATAAGACGTGATACAACACTCGAATGCAGCAGGAGAATAATGACCAACAAGTATTGGGCTAATGTAGCAGAAAGAAGAGCAAACCATAATTGTTGTGTGAAAATACTTTTAGGCATTGGTCTGATCCCACCTGCCACAAGCGAACAGTATAGTCTGCAGACGATGACAGAAGAAGCTGCACAAAACAACATTGCAGTAAGAAGCCAACTATAAAACCGTCAAAATAGAAACGACTTAACGGATCTACTAACTTTATTCTTCGACCATGATAGATCCAAAACGTCACCACGGTGTCCCTGAAATTCATGGAGTGGTTTCTTCGATATTGAGAAAACTTTCCGAGGGAAAATGACACAAGTTGGGTCTGATGTTTTCCTCAAACTCCATAATCTACCCATTTTCTTCTTCGCTTCGTAGAGGGGAACTAGTTCTGACAGATGATTAACAGTGAAGTATACAAACGAAGGATCAAACCTAGGAACATGAAGCTCGTCAGATCTTCCTGATTCTGTCACTTGCCATACACGCACAATTCGATCTTCACCAGCACTTGCGAGGTACTTACCGTCAGGGCTGAATTTCATAGTCAAAATTGAACCTTCATGCGCCAATATATCTTGTCCGATGCAAAGTGCTGAAAGTTCCTTGGATCTCTTTTTGTACGCCTTAACCCTAACATTTTCAGTCCAAGCCCCTATAATGGGATGGGAATCACAAGATTTCAAATTACCAGCTAGTACTTTTCTATCAACAATGCAAGCCAGAGTACCTAATCTTCTCAACCATCCCCTTTTTACTTGTATTACCTTCTCCGAATTGCAAAACCCTTGAACTTCTCTCCGCACAACTTGTTGAATCAGATGGGATAATCCCAGAGTACTCTCAAACTCTTCAACAGGAATCAAACGATTTGTGCCTACTTCACGAATTCTTCCCAGAAATTCATCTTGCCCCAGTTCATCCACAATGAACTCAATACAATCATCCAGAATATTTATTCTGCACGAAAAATCCTCCTCTAATGCATCATCAAACAACTCTAGAGCCTCATTTGAGCAATAAGACAAGGGAGATGGACTCGATGAATAACCATCGTCAAAACTCGAATTTCTTAAAAAAGCACCAGTGTTTTCCATAATTGTTTCAGTCTCGAATTCCATTTCATGACAATTGGCATCTTGATAACCCTCCTGTTTATCTTCTGCACTTGCACTTGCACCCATACATTTCAAGAACCTCTTACGGCGTTCAAGTATGCTTTCAGGTTCTTTAACCCAGACCTGAAAACCAACTCCAGAAGGGATAAAATCACCAGCCCTTAAACTAAAATCGAAATTCTCATGTCCATCAGAACAAGAATCGGATACAGAGGTGAGGTCTTCACGGGTATCAAAGAAACCATCTTCTTCCTCGCTAGAACTCCCCATGGAACACTGAGAGTTCAACCCATGAATCTACACCTTCAAAACCAAAACATTTGAAAACCCTTGGGTAATAATGGGGGCAAAAACTTCCTCTGAAACAAAAAAGCCAAATTTAAGAAACCAACCATCAGATTAAACTTGAAAACAAAATACGAGGCGTAATTCACACCCATTGAACCTATTATGACAATGTTTTTTTTATTTAAAAGAAACAAAAAAGAACTAATATCACAACCTCAATCAAAAGAATACAAAATCAGACAAAGAAACCATTTTTTAACGCTAGCCTAAATCTAGAACAGTCAGATACTGCATGTCAGAAGACTACTCCATCAAAACAGAGCACAGTAATGCAACAGGGGAAATAAATAAAACCAAAGCAACATACATGCGGAAAACATGAAGCAGGAGATATCATAATTCCAATCACAGATGAAGAGATCTTACACAAAACTGGTAGCGGGAAACAGAGGACGCAATTTTTTGGAAAGGCTTGGTTCAGTCACCTGTGGCTATTTCATGCTCTGTGTGTGTGTGTGGAACAAAACCAAAGCAGAGACTAAAACAAAGAAAGGAAAATCAAGGGCAGTAAAATTTCGAGAGTAGTGAACCGGAAGGCACGAGGAACAGAGAATAAAGTGTAGCGTTTACTTCTCTCACTCTCTCTCTCTCTCTGTCTCTCCTAATTTGAGTTGTGTCTGCGTTTACAGTCAACAATTACACCCTTCTTGCAATTGAATTGTTTCCTAACGGAGGATTGGTTGGGGTACATGAAAAGTTTTTTCGAAATTGTCTAAGGAAAGAAAAATAAATGATCCAGACGTGAATCTGAACCATTCATTTCTTTTCTGAATAATTTTGAAAATATTTTTCATTTATCCTGATGTTTTCATTCATAATAATACGAGTGCTATTGTGGCTAATTGTACATTTGCACTTTATTTTCTTCTAGTTTTCTTTATCTTTTTCTGTCTCTCCTTAAATATCTAAAAAAAAATGACAAAAACTTATGTAAATCAGCAAATCATACTAGTTTAAAGAATTGGAGCTGGAGTTGTCATGAACTAATAAATGGTTTAGACTTGGTGTATTGTTTTGATGGTTTAATGAATCTTCTTTCTACTACTTCTCAAAAAAAAAAAAAAAAATTGTTTTGATGGTTTTGATGATGTACTGTACTATTTATTTTTTTGTTTAGCCATCGGTCAATGAGAAACGGCATGCACATACCAAATCAAATTTTACAAAGATGGAGATCAAGATTAATTCTTAAGTACTTCACCGTCAGTATCGAGTCTCATCTCATACTCATGAGAGGATGAATCAATTGTCTATACGCTTTTAAATTGAATGGCTCAAATGCTTCCAAAATTAGTATTTCAGGTTTGGTTGTCGTTGATTGGTCTTTTAATTTTTGGAAAGTTCTTCCTTTGCAAATTTTAGCATAATTTTTCTTCTCATTCAGGTAGCAAATAAAATATTTAAGGTTATGGCGCCATCCTTCATCTTACTCTAATCACAAATGTTCGCAGCAGGTTGCTTGCAAGTCATATAGTACAACATAATCGGTTGTCACGCTTATATATTCTTCGTTTTTATATTAATTGACTGTTCAGGGCATGCTATGTCAACAATACTTTTTCCGTCCTCCATGTCGGTTGCTTCATTTTTGGCATTCGTGTCATGTATAAATTGTCTACATGTTTTAATTTATAACGGGTTTCACGATTTTTAAATTTTTTAGTAGAACTGATTGAGATCTATCAAATAAGATTCATATTGCATATTTTAAAAAATTCATATTGAAAGATATGCACAATTTTCCAAGGAGCGTGGAGTAGTGAAAGTCAACAAACAAACACAGACAAAGGAAGTAGTATTATACAGAACACCTAAATCGAAAATTATTATTTTATTTCCTGAATAAATGTGTGCCCAACTACTACTCCTCCATCTTTATCCGGTAACGCCTTGTTTATTAGCAGTATAAGAGAGAGGGATATAGGATTTGCCCACATATACATATCCAGGTTGAGTGTATCCGGTGTTTTGCTTGCGGGATATTATTTGGTGAGTATATGTATATACTCTTTGCCGGGGGATTATTTTTTAATACACCCCTAATCCAAATTATATGCAGACTCTTTTTTACCATTTAACCCTGTGGCCCGTCCACTTTTTAATTTTTTGATTTGTTTATTTGATACAATTTCACATAATTATACATTATCCAAGCCCTCATATCACCCTTCTACGACAACAAAATAAACCGAGTACGTAACTTTTAATCTCACGTTCTAAAATAATAATAGCCTCCATCATATCCACCGCTTTATTTCCCTTTCATTATATTATCTCTTTTCCGCTCATCAAAGCATATCCTGTTAACAAACAAGCCATAAAAAAATAAAAAATAAAAGTTAGAATAGTAAAACGATAGTACATGGGACGGCAAGGGGAAAAAAATTCTTCAACTGGGAAATACTGTAACATATAGGAGTACTATTTTTGTGTGTTGCTTTGATATTGAGGACATCCTCTTATCCTGAGTACTTCACCTTAACTATTTCTTCGTCAAAAAAAAAAAAAAAAGTACTGGGAAATTACCGGGCATAAAGTTGGCCCTAAGATAAGAAAGTCAACCTCTTCATGAGATTGAAACACCTAATAAGTTTCTTAAAGTGCTCATCACAGATCAACGTACCTTACCACTGAATTAGTACTACGTAACACTTTCGGTTATATATCCATACATACATTTGTGTCTATGCTGATTGTTGTACCACATTATTACCAACGGAACTGGTGAACCTAGATGCTTCTTGATATATATA
>JAXBDA010005986.1:0-22296 GCA_036023075.1 Gaultheria prostrata | reverse complement strand
TTAGTGGGTATTATTATATTGATAAGGGTAAGTAGTGGAAAGTAATTGTAAAAGTCGTAAAAATTGATGTGAGAGAAAATAAGTTGGAATTACGAGGTAGCACACTTAAAAAGGGACGGATTTTTTAGAAGTATTTTTTAGCTTTACAATGCTCGATTGCGCACGGGCACGAGAATCGGCACGAGCACGAGATGGCACGGCACGGCACGGCACGACACGGCACGGATTGTGGTGGGCCGTGACTGGGCCGAGGATATTCCAAAAAAGCACGGCACGGCACGACACGGTTATTAAATAGGCTCGGCACGGCACGGCACGAAGCACGCTAGGCACGGAAATAAATGGGCTGGGCCGGCACGGCACGGCCCATTCGACACCTCTAGTTCTTCCTCTTCTCTCTAAAAAAAAGATAAAAATTATTTTAAAAACCTACATAAAAATTCTGGCTTTACTATCCACTGCATGCACATATAATTGCATATATGTGTTTTGTCTACGATTCCCGATTATGGATCCATTTGCGTCGATTTATTTTCTACATTCCAGAATTTCCAGTTCAAGTTGAATGTGACATCCTCTAATAGCATGACAGTTTAAAATCAGATATTGCGTAGTGCTGTGCACTACGAGCCGCGCTGTGCACTATGGGCCGTCCGATGTCCGGATGGACAATCCAGATTTGATCGCGATGTGCGCACCAATAAATGGATAGGATGCAAAGGGGCATAGATCAAATCTGGGCCGTCCATCCGGGCATTGGACGGCCCATAGTGCACTGCACAGTGCATGACACCTAACTGCACAACACCCACCCGGATTCGACATTTACTGTTTCAAAAAGAGAAAAAAAATAAATATATAATATTGGCCGGCAGTTACATATCTCATCCTCGAAGCAAGAACTTCATTCCCAATAGAAAAATAAGTCAATGCTAGCTTTTAATTTTATTTTCCTTTCAGTGTTTTTTTCCCCCTCTTAAAAGTTCTTTGGTTGATCTGGCCGAGTCAACTCATGGATAAAACCTTGCCTATTTGAACTTGCACTGGCTAGCATAGGGTATACGATGTTTTTGTAATTTATTTTATATAAGTAGAAGCAACTTAAAATAAAACAGAAGAGCACGTTTGACAGCTAACTGAGCTGTTTTGGTAGAGAACAACGTCATGCCAGCAATGGCAATATCGCAATTAGCAGCAATGGCATCACATCTAGATAAAAAAATTATGCTACTATATATATATATTTCAATCTTAAAAGAATAATGTACTATATTAACAAATGAAATGATAATTCTCTTAGCTTTATTTAATTTAGAGAATGTTATTAACATTATTCTAAATTAATGTACTAATAAAGCTTAAATAACGTACTAACAATGTACATTATTCTAAAATAATTTACTAAAAATATATGTTAATATAGTACATTAAATAAAGCTCAACAAAATAATGTGCATTAAAAATGTCTAGTTAACCAGAACTCATAGCTTACTTATTAAAGAGCGTAAGTTATATTATGAAGTGACGCAACGGAAGTCACGAGAGAATAATTAGCGTACTATTTCAAACGAAGATAAGTACTCAAATCCTTGAATGTTCTTGAAAACACATGAAGAAAGAGAGAAAATCTCAGAATGATATTGATTTATTAGAATCTCTTCATCATAGTTTTTTTAATTCTTGACCATGCGCGGATACGACGCTTTCCCAATCGCTCTCTTAAGTTTTGCATATCTAACCACCATTGTAGTGCTGGCCTCGTAAGTTTTAACAGCAAATAATTTCACCTTTTTTCGGACGGTATTCTCACATAATCAAAGAAATCTTTTAGTGTCTAAAATCCAATCTAAAATATCCTCAAAATATTCATTGTCTTTGAATTTTGGTAACTTGCCATAATACCCGAACGGATAAGTATATTTTATGCACATGTACTCATCATACTTTGGATGTCACTTCACCGACTGATATTCATAATAATCTTCGTAAATTACGCCTCCACTTTCAGTCTCAGTATCATGCAGATAACAAGAATTTTTTGAAAAGACATGTTGATTAATAGGTTGGTTGTGGGCAAATCCCTCAACGCGATTCCTATTAATTTTAATCAGGTTGGTTGTGGGCAAATCCCTCAACACGATTCCTATTAATTTTGGGATTCATAGGTTGGTTATGGGCAAATGACTTAGCGCGAATCCTATTTTATCTAACTCTATGACCATCATCAATAGGGTTTGTGCTTCCTTCTCCGACGGATGTCATCGAGCCAGACGAATCCTTGCTCTAATACCACTTGACGCATCAAAATTTACGAGAGAATAGTTAGCATACTATTCCAAACGAAGATAGGTCTCAAATTCACTAGAGTTCTTGAATTCACACGAAGAGAGAGACAAAATTCTCAAAGTTATATTGATTGAATAAAATTTATTTTGCCTAAAGGCATGCCCACCTATTTATACTAGTAGTAAGCATAGCTAATAAGGTAATGTTTGGCTACCAAGAATATAATTTGGAGTAGGGACCAATCAAAATAAAATAAGTAAATAAAAATAAGCAAATAAAACTCTAGAAAATTAGAAAATATAAAACTAGAATCGTGCTAAACAGGCAGCACTAAATAATTAAGATCTCCTAATACTAATCGTAAATAAAAATTGATACCAAAATGAAGTTTTCATAAGTAATAGGAGTGTCTATCTTGTCCTATATCAATGACGGGGGAGAACAAATAAATAATTTTTCATTCCTCATTTCTTTCTATGCTACCACATAGATCCGATTATTATTTCAAGCCTCTTGGTCAATGTTTCAGATTTAGGAAGTGGCTCCTTGGTAAAGTTTCAAGTTCACAAGTGGCCTTCCAAATGTTATAAGCTCCTTTGGCTCTCTTGGAACGGAGGTATGCCTTGTCGTTTACTCCTGACCTCATAATTAATTAAAGTGAACACAATCTAATCCGAAATGTGGTTTAGAAATAAAATAAAAAGATCTGACAATAAATGTGTAGAGAAAGAGAGACTTATTCAAAGATTAACCGGGACAAAGTCGTTAACTCCCAAACATAAAAAGAAAAAAAAAAATACCCATCATTATCGTGGTGAACCTTCAAATGGGTTGAGGAATTTCATTTTGACTTGGTACAGGGGTGCATTTTTGTGAATTTATATTTCGGGTGTGGTGGTGACGACTGAGGAGTGAGGAGCACGAGGCAAGTACCCCACATAATTGTCGTTTTAACAAAAACCCAAGATAAATGAACGTCTCTTTTGTGTGAGAGAAAGGGAGACGAAGGTAGACAGCAGCTTCTTCTTCTCCTCTGCGTTTTCCTCTCCCCTTCCTCAATTTCACTTCCTTTCTGTTTATTCATGCGCTCAAATGTGAAAACCCATCATTCTCCTTTTGTTCTCGTTTACTTTTATTGTACTAAGTACTTTTTTCTCCCGCTTCACTGTTACGCTCCAAACCCACATCAAGAAAGTAGAAGAGAAACCCATTTCTTACTTTTAATCTGATTGAGATTTCAGCTTGCGGAAATTGATGGGTTCTTGGTAATATTTAGATATTTGTTGTTTGGTTGACAAGAAAACTGTGTCTCTCTTCTTTGGAGCTTAATTGGAGCACAGCACATGGGGAACTGCTTTGGTTCTTCTGCCAGAGTTGATACAGCTCACAGCCCCCATGCCAATTCTGGTAATACTCTCTCTCTCTCTCTCTCTCTCTCTCTCTCTCTCTCTCTCAATGGTGAGATTTAGCAAGAAAGGTTGAGGAATAAATCAGGAAAGTTAATTTTTTGTTCATTTGTGATCATTTCACACCAATTTACTGAATCTAAAACCGAGTGATTTGGTGAAACTCTAATCCTTTCGTTTCATTTCTTACCAAATCACCAAATTATATCTGTGTATCTCCTTTTGACTGTTGTGAGTGCAAGGTCTTGATTTGTGGTTATTCGGGGTATTCTTTACTGCTAGAACTTGATTAGTTCTGGGTATGTTTTGTTTGTGTTTATTTATGGGGGCTCTTTTGCATAATTAGTGTACTTCTGAAGATCTGTTTGGAATTTTAGTGCCAACTCTGATTGGCATAGATTAATTTCACTCTAGGCTTTGTAGAAGAGTCTGATGCGTCATGCATGTTCTGTGAATATGTGTTTGGTCTCTCCTTATTTATTGATTTATTTATTTGTTTGAGTTCCTATCATTTGTAAGGCTTTGTTTGTTGGTGATTTTATATACCTGTTCTGTGATTCTTTGTTTTCGATGTTATTGAATCAGATTGTGTGTTAATTACCTGTTGTTATGGAATTACTTTGCATTTAGGAGTGTCTTTTTGAAATTGGTTTGAAGTCGATGCCGCTGCAGTTCTATTCTTTCCTGAAAAAAATTTCATTTAATGGCAACTTTTTTTAATTGTCTAATTTTGCACTTTACGTTTGGCGTGATCCTTGGACATTTTCTCTTTAACTTTCGGTACCTCTTAGTTACAGATATGATCAAACAGAAAGAAAACCTTTTTTACTTCTTTGTTCTGAGCACTTTTGTAGACATTTTACATAGTCAGGAGCAGCTTTTAGTTGGAGACTACGGTAAACCATTTGCTGGTAAATATCAAAATTAGGGAGGCCACTTTATTTTGGTTATTAACATCTATTTTAAGGAAGATTCCTTCTACTTTCGGATGCACTACTTTTTAATTAATGCTGTAATCTTTGTAAGGGCGAAACGGATAATCACAGTAGTGTGTATACAGGAACTAGTCAATAATGAAGAGAGGTGTTTATAACAGAGTTCAGGTCTCCATGTACTTGAACCATATTTTGATGGCTGACCCAAGGTCCTTTAGATTCAATCTCATTGAATTTGAAGATGTGATAATGGTAAAAATTACTGGCGGACTTCTACTATACAAAGTTGACCCCGACTCTCTTAAAGAATTTAAAAGAAGGAAAAAAAAAAAAAAACTCTCTTGAAGGATGTTGTTTGCTTAATACAGAGAATTCCATTATGTTTTGCATATCAAACCAGGGTTAAAAGTTAAACAGCAGGATCCGCAGATAGGATTTCAGTTAACAAGACAAAGTGTTGTATGTGCTTATGTTGGTATTGTTCAAAATGAATTTCTTTGGCTTAGGTAGCGACTCTTTTCTAGCAGAAGGTGAGTGCTGGATGTCAAATGATACATGTCCAATTTAGTCAGCCAAATATATTAGTGGCAAGATGAGAATACTAACCTCAGTAAACTTATCTATTGACCTTATATTCTCCCCTTTTTAGCTAATTGATTAATAGCTTTGATTCCAGACTTAGTGCAGATCATGTATATTTTCCGGGGTAGGCGGGTGTAATATTTAGGAATCTATGGGATAGGTTCTATTGATGTCCAATCTTGTGGAGGAGGGACAAATCTTTCTTTGCTTTTCAAAAAAAAAAATGGATTCACGGGTAAGAAGATATGTCTCTTGTCAGCCGGTTTCGCCTGTTCAGGCGATGTCCAATCTCTCCTGCTATTTCTTGGAATGCCTATTGGCAGAAACAAGCTCTAAGGAACTGATTCCAGAAACCAATCATGATGGGTTATACTTGTTATGGTATTGGATAGAAGTGGAACATATAACAACACAGTAACAGCCAGAGATCTTATGGTATACTTTGACGGTGATTATACTTTGCAAGCTAAACCCTCCACAGCTAGTTTTGGGCTTGCAAGTGATTGCCAGTGTAAATATGTAGATCCCACCTGCAAACAAAAAGGATGTTCAAAGCATGCATTGACTTAATTGCAGATGCTATGCGCAACACAAGTAGCAGGACAACCTTGGTATTATGTTGCTTGATTTGGAAAAAATCATGTGAACCTAATCTGGTGGTATTGAAGGTGAATAATGCATCAACAGTTGAAATTTGAGCCCTGCAGCTTTGTATGCGCAGTTGAACCACATCTTAAGCTGAGGAGAGTGATCTATATTTTCCAGATTGAACTTGGACACAACTTTTTGCATTATTGTAAGTTTGTCTGAAAAGGCCATGGATAGTGTCTATTTGAAGTTGAACAAATAAGTTACAGTTCTGTTATGCGAAAAAAAATCCTTGCTTATGTTGTGTTCGCAATATGCAAACATTTTCTAGTTACTATGAATTTATGTTCTCTCTTGTGACCTACTTCAGGGACGCCAAAACTTACCACCAAAACCACTTCTTCAGCTCGTTCAAGCCTGACATTACCATCGTACAGTGAAAAGAGCGCTGAATCTCTTCCTACACCGCGATCTGAACATGAAATATTGTCATCACCTAATGTCAAACCGTTCTTGTTGAATGAGTTAAAGAATGCCACTAAGAACTTCCGTACTGACAGTCTTCTTGGTGAAGGAGGCTTTGGTTATGTTTTCAAAGGATGGATTGATGAAACCACACTTACTGCTGCCAAACCTGGATCTGGTATGGTAGTTGCTGTCAAGAAGCTTAAACCTGAGGGTTTCCAAGGCCACAAGGAGTGGTTGGTATGTTCTTCTTCTTCTTCATTACGAGCTTTGTTATAGGGAACCACAATACCCTAACGAATTATAATTTGTTATGAACGTTCAAAAAGATGGTACACCTTTGTTCTAGATCGGTGGATTTAGAGAAGTGGTTTCAAATTTTTTTCAAAGAAATGAAATGGAATAAATTATAAGTCTAGAGCGAGTGTTGTTTTGGCAAGAGAAAATGTCCAAAAAAATAGGGTATTTGCTCCTAGAACTTTGTTCTAGATTAATAATTTTGGAAAATAAAATTTTGCTTTTCTGGGATGTTTGTACTTGAAAGAAGTAAGTTTTAATTCTGCTATTTATAGAAGCATACCCCTATCTCAACACAATCTTGGGGATGTTCAAGTTCTAGAGCTAAGCATATTTGCAACATTTTGTTGTTCATATTTGTCTTGCAACCATCTTTGCAGACAGAAGTTAATTATCTTGGCCAACTACGTCATCCAAATCTGGTTAAACTTATTGGATACTGCTTGGACGGTGATAACCGGCTCTTGGTTTATGAGTTCATGCCCCGAGGGAGCTTGGAGAATCATCTATTCCGAAGTGAGTTGCTCACTTAGTTGAATTACTTGGGTGGTATAAATCACCTTCTTTAAGCTAATAAGCTATGAGTGGTTAGATTGCACTGATATTCTATGCATTATGTCTTTTTGTCTAAAGTGTGGAAAAAAAGGAACAGAAGAAACTAAAGAAAACCAAAAAAAAAGTAAAATAGAATTACAAGATGTATTTTTTTTTTTGGTGTGTCTCGTTTAGGCAAGTTAACTCTTTAAATTTGGAAAAGAAAAGTAGCTCAACTTACGTTTTCTTTTAGTTGGTGCTGCTCTGTTTAGCATGTCCTAAAATCATCTCCCTCTACCTATAAATTTGGAAACAATGCATGGATTTAATGTTTTCAAAATGGTTAGTGTCTGACTTTTTATTAGATCGCAACGGGCTTCTGTGGAGGACAGTTGAGTCAATACTTTAGATCTTAAAGTAGCTTTCAATTGATCCC
Source organism: Gaultheria prostrata (assembly GCA_036023075.1). Taxonomy (NCBI): domain Eukaryota; kingdom Viridiplantae; phylum Streptophyta; class Magnoliopsida; order Ericales; family Ericaceae; genus Gaultheria; species Gaultheria prostrata. The sequence goes on along the minus strand of JAXBDA010005986.1, from coordinate 14,767 downwards.
TAATCTCAGCACATTTTCAGTTTTTTTTTTTTTTTTTTTTCTCTTGGGAACAAATTTTTTATTCTTCAAAGAGGAATAAACCTTATAGGATTTTGTTGAGAACTAACCATTTAGCTTACCTTAAAGCCTAGAAGAAGATTATGATAAATGCATCTCAGTGCATCCTGTCTGTTTGTGTGATTACAAACACATCCTCTCCGTTTTGCTGTTTCTTTTCATGAAGTTCCTTTAATTTTTCCCACATTTGCTATTTGACAGATTTACTACGTCTGGGTGTATTTTAGATCTTTTCCTTTGGTGATGACAACCCTCTGTGATTGTATTTACGTGTCCATATTGTTGAGGATCTTTGTAGCCATTTGGTGCTTATTTCAGTGTTACTTTTACCATATGCTCGTTAAAGTGGCATTTTTACAACCTTTGGAATCTCTTAGTGACCAGATACTATCTATTGTTTTGCAGGAGGGCTCCAGCCACTTTCCTGGGCAACGAGGGTCAAAGTGGCAATAGGTGCGGGTAAAGGCCTCTCTTTTCTGCATGATGCTGAAGAGCAAGTCATTTACCGTGATTTCAAGGCTTCTAATATCTTATTAGACGCGGTAGGCTAAAGAGAAGGAAGTTTATTTTTGAATTGCTTTCGGCATCCACCTGAATGACCAATTTCAGAGAAAAAGTTTGATAATTGTCGATTGTATATTGGTCATGGTTTTGGAATGCAGGATTTCAATTCGAAACTATCTGATTTTGGCTTGGCTAAGGCGGGACCCACAGGTGATAGGACACATGTTTCCACTCAAGTGATGGGTACTCAAGGTTATGCAGCACCTGAATATGTTGCTACAGGTATCTCCATTGCACTTGCAATGTACCCTTCGGCTCTTTTTGTTTGTTCATTTTCTCTAGTTTTTCCATTAATCTAATCAACAAATTAATATATTTTCATGAACAATTTTTTGATTTTCTCCCCCCAAACAAAATATCTCAATTATTGGAGAAATAAGTTTTGTAAAATTACACACAAAAGTATACATCATTCACTTGTCCGAATAAAGGTAATGTGGGACGGAGGTAGTACTGATCCTTGCTCACGTTGTATTAGCAATAATCGTTAAAGATTTGGTAAAAGTAGCAATAAATTTGTACTAAAACTCGTGCTCATGACCAGGTCGGTTGACAACGAAAAGTGATGTATACAGCTTTGGGGTTGTTCTTTTGGAGCTTTTGTCAGGGCGCCGTGCTGTTGATAGAACGAATAATGGTGTGGAACAGAACCTTGTGGTCTGGGCAAAACCTTATTTGGGGGATAAGAGGAAATTATTCAGGATAATGGACACCAAGTTGGAGGGTCAGTACCCCCAAAAAGGAGCTTATTCAGTTGCTACCATTGCTTGGCAGTGTTTAAGCACTGAGCCTAAACTTCGGCCACGAATGACAGAGGTTTTAGCTGCCCTAGAAGAGCTCCAGGCTCCCCAAAATGCAGCCAAACACTCGCAATCAAAGAATAAGATTGTTTCTGACCCTGTTAAAAGGTCACCCATGAGACACCGCCGGTCACCCATGAATTTGACACCTTCTGCATCCCCATTGGCACCCCACCGGCAGACAGCTCGTGTACGTTGAGTAGATGAAATAAGTACATTTTGATTCGGCAGGTATTCCAATGTAAATTTTGTTTTATTCCATATCAGTTATGTATATATGAAATGTGATAAGAATGTACTGTGATAGAATTTTGCCTTACGCTAGACATGCAGTGCCTGAATAATCCAAATGTATCGTGGTATCCTGGGGTGGTGCAAATTGTTTTGGTCAATTTCGTCGCCGTCTGAAATTGTTTGTTTGTTTCACTCTAACAGTTACTCACCTTAATATATGTGCCCTGATGTTGTTGAACAAAGTATTGTTCTTCTGACTACGTGATAACTTTCCCGATCGCCCACTACCCGGATTACCTTGAATGTTGGGTCGGGAATAGGATAGCAGCAGGCCATGTATTAATCCTAAATTGCGGTACAACAGGGATAGGCTTCTAAAGAGTACAACATTCAAATTTACTTATTTCAAGTGATGAAAACATGATGAAACATAGTCTAGTCTTGGGATGATTCAACGCTCGTCTTATTTCAAAATTACTTATTTCAAGTGATGGAACGCATGATGGCACATAGTCTAGTCTTAGATCACAATTTCTACCTGCTCCTTTCACTTCCATCGGATTCGAGGTGGGCTTGCAGGTTCCTCCGAGCTTTTCTGTTTTGGATGATTCAATGCACGTCTCGTCTGTTCATGCTTCTTTCCAGAATCCTTCGATTTTTAGGGGAGCTTCAGGCGGCAGGGTTTCGCGCGGATCTTCAAGTGCTTTTCCCGTTGATTGTACCAAGTTTAGTCAAGGAGTGAGTCGAGTGCACCAAGTTTAGTCACGGGAAGAACAACTCTTTTCCTCGTGACTAAACTAAAGGAGACTCACGGCATCCATAACTAACCACCAGTAACGAGGTGGTTATCTTCAGTCGGGCTCGGCGTCGCCTTTTTTTTGTCGGGGAGTGGTTCTTCCGGTCCTTCCTTTCCCCTCTCACAGCTCGGGTTTCTCAATACAGACATCCCAAATTATCAAGAGAAGAGAGGATTTGGCAGGGCAAAAGATGATCTCTAGCCGATCTCTCAGTTGAGTTTTTAAGTCGGTTGTAAAAAATAAAAATCTTAGTTCCTCTTGGGCGCATTCATTTTTCTCTGGGTTTCATGGCCGAATCAGATATGTAATCCTCATGTAATTCTTTGTCCGAGAGGAATAACAAATTGAACGGCTATGATCTCTCGTGTGGGACCTCGAAGTAAGTCTTACATGCGTGGGTGTGGGTGTGGGTGTGGCCGGTATGTGACTGAGGGGGTGTGCACCTAGACTTTCTGTAATGAATATATGCGAATTTCTCACTGCGATAATTTTGACTTGTCCAACATATATGTTTGTTTATTTTTGTCCCAACACGGAGATGAAACTTGTCATATCCCTCGGTGAAAGTGTTTGATACAGGAAAAAAAATATGAAAGGCACAGAAAAGGGCATCCGACGGATGAGATTCTTCCCTCCAACGGATGAGATCCACTTGTTACCCGGAGTGTCTCCATGGATTTGGTTACACAATGCCACTCCTTGCAACCGCTCTAAAAACAAACTTGCAGGTGCGATATCCAATGCAATAAAAGACTTAATTGAAGCTTTCCTAACACCAATTGGTTTTAGAAGAGATGGTTCAAAAGCGGTCCGACAAGTGGTATCAGATACCATGTGAAAACATTGTACGGTTATAAGCGCAGATTTATCAAGTGGCCATCATTCGTTGATTCGATGTATGATGTAGAAACCTCTTAAAGATTCGATTGAAAGATTAAAGATTCATGAATTTTGAATTGTGCTTCAAGATTCAAACTCTCAATTCTCTAGGATTTTTGTGGGTTCAAAAAACACAAGGCTCTGATATCTCCTTAGCTGTCTCGATGCCCTGGAATGAAAAGAAACAAAGTTTTTATATTTGTTGATTGGTTGGGTTGGAACTTGGGTTTTTCACAGTGTACTGAGTGGATCTCACTCGTCGAATGTTCTTTCCTGTGCCTTTTCCTGTTTTTTTTTTTTTTTTGCTGTACTGTACCAGGCCTCTATCCCTTGTACTCAAACTTTTCATGGCCTCTATCCCTTGTACTGGAGAGAAGATTGTGTACAAATTCATTGGATGTGAGATCTACCAATTTCAGATCAAGGATTGTCATGGCATTGAACCCACGAAGATCAGAGTGTTAAAGGGCCAGCTTGCAATGTGCGAATCTCAAACCCTTCAAAAATGACCTGATTCTGCCTCTACTGCGATCATACTACAAGTGGAGTGACGAAGTAATCGACTTCTAACAAATGAAGATCCAGCTCTTCCACTCTGGCTAAGCATATTTAACGATCAAGATGACTAACCTACTCATTACGGTCGTAAAGAAAACCTTCATTTCTTAGAGTCATGTGATCTGAGCCATGACCTATTAAGAACTGATGGACAGAACTCTTTTCCATGGATTATTTGTATGCTGAATGTCTAGGAGGAATTACGCGTACTTGTTTTTTTAGTACAAGTAGCTACAGATATGAGTTTGGTCGCAAACAGAGTTGCAATGCTGGCGTACTAATTTTGCTCAAGCATGCTATGAACATACGAAAAAACATAGTTCGAGAGTGGTTTAGAACGAAGGTACGTACCTCCATTTGGTTGACAGGAGAATAGTGCTTACTGCTTCTCCCATTGTGAGATATGAAAGTATGACATTTGGAACATGGAAGGGAAGCTGGATTACCCAGTCGTCGTCCTTTTCTGAGGACTGTCTTTTTTGAGCTCTGATCTTCCATTTGCATACTCCTGATTAACAGAATTTGGAGGAAAATGGTGATATGAGAATATATGCTCTATGCATCTAGAAAGATGGATACGTCATGTGTATATACACAAATGTCGATATTGCACATGAGAAGATGGTATTAGTGCCGGAGTTTGCAGTATACTACAGAATGACAGCAATGGGAGTTGACTACATTACTGTAAGGCGTATGCCTATCCAATGTTTTAGTCAAGATTCGGACTATTTAAAATCATTTTGAAGGGACAGGTACGTACCTGCACGAAAACATGTCTATTTTTATCCCTTCTAATCAAGGGGATAACCCAGGTCATAGTAAACGTGATGGTAATAGATAACAAGTGATAAGGTTTGATTACTAATAACGAAAGAAAAATGCTTAGTGGAACTTGATTTTACCTCACTGAGCCTAAGTACCAAGTCGTGACCACATTTGACTGCAGTAAAAAAAATTGCAAAACGATCTGGATAGTGAGGCATATGTTCCAAGACTTGATAACCCAGATCATAGTTGTGAACGGCAAAAAAAGGAAAGAAAAACAAGAAGAGGAGTTGCAGGGACACAGATACGCCACTACAGAGAAGAGGTTTGTGCGATTAGGATTTAATTAATGAAGCTCATCATTCTTCTTCAACATGCAAGAACTTCCATGAACACTGATACCTTCAATATTGTTGAAAGGAAAAAAGAAAACAGAAAGAAACTTAGTGCCGCAAATACACCTGCCCTGAGAATAAATTAAAGGCCATTAAAGTATACTATTACTGTGGTACAAAGGGAAAGGGTGTATCTTAACGTATTTCTTGAGACTCAAAGTATTGGTTAAAGGACAGTTAATGATGCTTAGAGCTCTAATACTTGCATTGTCTAATCAATAACTGAAAAATTGTAAGCTACAGCCTAACAAGAGGGTAATTGACAAGATTAACGGCCACCAGCTTTGTTAGACGGTGTAGTATCAAGCGAGCCCAGGAGTTCCCCCAAACACTTCAGTGGGATCACTATATTGTAGGAATCCCCAGTGAAGTGGTCAAGGGAACTCTAGGGTACACCTGAAGTTCATTCAATCGTTCTTTTTTTTTTCCCAGATGCTTGGTAATGCATATCCATGTGACCATACTATTTATAGGTGTTCCTCCATTTGAATTTAGCTCTTAACATTAGCACCAGACAGCCTTTGTGGAAGATAAGGTTGTAGGGATCTGAACCTGGCTGGGAAAACGGGGTAGATGATAAGTAGAGAATCGTAGCAAGTTGAGAAGCCATCCCTCAACCATATCTTTCTTTCTGCGAAATGCTAAAGCTAGCAACAACAAAATGCAATAGAGAATCTTTCTTGAAATGTACAAGACTGGCTTCTTATCGTACAAAAAAGCTAGTGACAACTTTCACAGCCTAGATATGGCAATATAGTAGGACCACAGGCAAGACTGAGTTAAGCCAAATTTGCCCGTGTCACTCTACATATAAAGATCGTGAATTGGTTCTTTAACATCTACTTGCGACAAAGTTTCAGCAAGCTTAAAGTCCAGAAGACAATTCAATGGTGCATAAACTCATGCTTCCTTTCTCGTTAGTTGCATTTGAATCCACCGAAAAGTTGAAAAGGATAGGCCTTGGACTGAAATCATGTAGAATGTAGATCCATGACCACTCACCTCAGAGTTATCCTCTATCCTTTATTTGATACACAATTCCATCCGGGTTCAAAAGTTGACATTTTTAAACATTGATTCCTTATGATTTATTTCATTTGACACCAAGCTCATGAGATTTATAAGTATGGGCATATATGCTTTTAACATGCCCTTGGCCTGGCGTGTCTAAAATCTTTTGAAAATAGGTGTGCCTATATTTTGTCCGCACTACTTAGGTCAATGTGGTAAATTTTATGCTTCTATATCTATTTTGGAGCATCTCCATTTGGCCTTTCAACTTAATATTTTCATCAATTATTATATAGCCAATGAAAACTTTTACGTTTCGTTGCTCCATTTGAACACTTTAGTGACTTCATTAGATAAAAAACACAATCTCACTATTAGAGCATTTGTCACCTCTGGTTATACATAAGGTATAGCTTTTGTCCTTTTCTACTTTTTTGCACACTAACCAATGCTATAAAACAAAAATGTCAAATGTACCACTTTTTCATTCTCCATCTAACAACCCAGCTCTAACACGTAACTAGGAGTCCTACTTTGAACGTTCTTCGTCTTATATGTAACACAACATTAACACACAAGACGAGGTGTTCTTTTGGAGATGCTGCAACATCAAAGTGATGACAGTATCCTGAGTAGGGGAGAAAAGTAATTGGCAAAGATTGAGACAACTGTATAACATAATTGACCATACCTATCAAACAACTGAATGATATCACGACAGAAAAATCTGCACTGCATAACTTAAAACCCAGAAATCAGGCTTTTGAGGGGCCTTTTGTACTCATTTTCCTCACCCTTTACAAGCTATTGCAACAGCTTCAACAAGCAGCCAAACCTCCCTCAATTTGTCCTTATTCCATATAAGGACACACTGCACAAGTAATCAACTCCACAATTGGTTCTTAATCTCATGAAGAATCACTTCTTTGTGTAAATAATTTATTGATCTTTGAAGTGGATGCTGATTCTCATGTTGATAGAGTTTTTTTCCAGTTTGGTTACAAGAAATTATTGGCGACTAGCTAATTTCACTAAGATAGCAATGTTCATTGTCACATCAATCATACAATACTGTGCTACATAAATTGTGGAGTGCCATATCGACGTTACACAAATTGTTGTACCTATTGCACGTGGTTATCGTACATTCTCCTATTTGTTTCTGTAACTGTTTCTATGGGATAAAGAGGAGGACTTGCAGCTTAAAATTTTACTAATACTTTAATCTTTCTGTTTACATCAACAATACTCGGTTGACTCGCAAACGTCACTTCGATCCTACCTTTTGTTAGTGTTTCATCTTGCAACCCATACTATCAAATTGCTGAAACCGGCTTACAATTATATCGATATCGTCCGTCCTTCAATAATTATAAGTAGCTAGTATTCTTTCTCACCCCTTGAGTAACCACTTCTTTTGTCCAATGGCTTTCAAAGAGAAGCAGAGCAGTCATGGTCATCTTTTAATCCTGCTCCTGGCACTGTGTTTATTTACAGTTATTGACAATGCAATTGCAGAGGTGAGAAACACTTGTTCCTCCCAACATCTCTTTTAGCGTTCATATTTTTGTAATATTTGGTCGCTCGGTTTGGTTTGGTATTTTTGTAGTATTTTCTTCTTGTTGTGGTATGTCTCAAATTTAAGCCGGATTGTCCTTAAGCAGTTTGCAACCGGGTCTGACTACCATGCCCTTAGTGGTTTGGGGGCATGATGTCCCGTTAAATATGGACCTTTACATTGGAAGCCCTTAGATCAAAACCACCTAGAAATCTAAGCCGTTTACTTGCAAAAAAAACTGGGTTTACTTATGGCTACAGTTACCACATTTTATAGCCACAGTTATTGTGGGTGGTTTTGATCTAACGGCTTAGATTTACCTAACTCTCAATCTAAAGGTCAATCACTCGGGCGCATGATAGAAAAATTGCTTTGAGAATCAAATTTTTTCATCAACCGTGGACATTACTTCCCTTTTTGCACTGTGATTACTTATTTTCCTTACTTTGTTTGCCATTTCTGCCATGACAAATTACGATATAATTCTAATGTAATTTTAGTGGCTCAATCATGGAGGTGATATCGCCAACAGGAGGAATGCCAAAGAAGAAATCCTGATAAACCCAAAAACCGTTCGGAACCTGAAATTAAAATGGAAATTCTATGCTGGAAAAGACATTTCAGCCACTCCAGCCGTGGCAAATGGAGTTGTCTACTTCCCTTCATGGAACGGATATTTATACGCGGTGAATGCCTACAATGGGGACCTTATATGGAAACAGAACCTTGGTGAGCTAACTGGCCTGAACGGAACTGGGATAGACGTCGATTTTTGTGTATCGAGATCAACCCCAACAATCGCTGGCGACCGTTTGATCATCGGAATTTATGGGCCTGCATATGTTATTGCAGTCACTCGTTTGGCTGGAAATCTTATTTGGAAAACTCGGCTAGACCCGCATCCTCTTGCACTGGTTACTCAATCCGGAACCTTTTACAATGGGTAATTAGTAGTACTCACTAATGACACTGGATTCGTTTTAATTCATGCTTGTTATGATCAGGGATGGAGCCGAGGGGCGTGGTGGCCGCTGCAAGGGAAAAAAAAACCTCTAGGATTATATAGAAAAAAAAATTCAAACATTTTCCAATGAATTATATAGGCTCACCCTTGTGTAGTGAAATTCCTGATTCCGTTCCTGGTTATGGTACATACAAAACTAATTGCATGTCTTATTCTGTTTGAAGCGCGGTTTTCATTGGTGTCTCTTCACTAGAAGAAATCCTACCAAGTACCCAATGCTGCACATTCAGAGGGAGCCTAACAAAGCTATCCGTCCAGACGGGCTCAATCCTATGGCAAACCTACACTCTCCCTGACAACGGCGGAAAACTGAACGGCTACTCGGGAGCAGCAATTTGGGGAAGCAGCCCTTCCATTGACATAATCCGAAACCTCGTCTACGCTGGCACCGGAAACCTCTACAATGCCCCGCCGGAGGTACTCGCTTGTCAAGCAAAACAGAATAACCAAACCACAAAACCCAGCCAGCCCGATCAGTGCATTGGGCCGGGTGTCAACTTTGATTCGATGATCGCTTTTGATTTGGATTCTGGGAAGATAGTGTGGGCTAGGCAACTGGGGGGTTATGATGTTTTCTATTTCACGTGTTTAGTTCCCAGTAATCCTGATTGTCCACCGGGGCCTAATTTGGATGCGGATTTTGGGGAGGCTCCAATGTTGGTTACGTCGTTTGTAAAGGGGAAGATGGTGGATTTAGTTGTGGCTGTGCAGAAGAGTGGGTTTGCTTGGGCTTTAGACCGGGATAATGGTGATATAATTTGGTTCAAGGTGAGTACATGCGTAACTAGTACACCTCTAACACGGCATGAAATTTTTCGGGTTTCTGCACTTTTATCATAATGCACCTTCAACTGCACGATTGTCTTTTGACATTATTGTATTTTTTAGATACTCATCGCATTCTGTAGCTGGAATGCGTTGAGACAGGATAACCGAGAAACTATGGATAAAAGAGTTTTCGAAGATTTTACGTCTCTTTGTTTCATTGCACTCCTGACTGCGCGATTGTGACTCTGGATATTGCGTCTCAATGCGACTGAGAGTGCATTGAGACAGAAAATAGGAAACCTCTAATTTCGTCAAAGTAAATAAGGGTTCAAATTTTGTTTCAAAACAAAATGATTTGCACAACATCACCCAATAAGGATATCTTTGTGATTATGCGATATCAATCACCTATGTTAAACTAATTTTAATAAAGATGGATTTTGCGCGCAGTTGGCAGGACCAGGAAGTTTGGACGGAGGAGGGATATGGGGTGCAGCCACAGAAGGGATAAGGGTGTACACAAACATAGCCAACACCAACAGAATTAGCTTCACCCTTGCCCCATCTACCCTGAAAACAACATTCGGTGCGTGGGTAGCTGTAGATCCAAACACCGGGAATATCCTATGGAGCACAGCCAACCCCAGCAACGACGATTGCCAAGGCCCCGTAATGATTGCAAACGGTGTACTTTTCGGTGGGTCCGTGGCACCAAACGGCCCTTTCTATGCGATGGATGCCAGGACTGGTGAAATTCTGTGGGTGTATAACACGGGTGCTACCGTATATGGAGGGGCAGCTGTTAGCTATGGATGTGTTTATGTTGGCAGTGGGTATTCAGTTGGTTTAGCAAAGTTTTTCCCAACTTGGACTGCTGGAACTTCACTGTTTGCCTTCTGTGTTGCATGAAATGTGTCACAATTTTCCCTGTGGGGGTGCTAGGAAAACATGATGTTTTCTCCCTGACTTGGCTTACAATAATTTACCTATATATCATATCCAACAGTAAGTTTGGAACAATAAAAGACCAGGCGCTTGTGATGTGTCTTGTTTTAGGACTTTCTTTTGGGCCTTGTTTGGTAACACTTTTACTTTCAATTTTCTGGTTTTATTTTCAAAATTTGATGAAGAAATTATGTTTGGTACACTACTTCCACTTTCAAATTGAAAACTGGTTGACAGAAACATGTTCTTTGTTTTTACTTCTTTTAAAAAAAAATAGAAATTGGTGTTCAGAAAACAGAAAACGAAAAATAGAAAACAGAAAGTGTTACCAAACATAACATGAAAATGGACACTCAAAAAATGATGGCAAAGCATGACTGAAGATTGAAAAAAAAAACCCTTCATTTTTCTCTAGTAGTTTACAATAATCTAGTACTCTAGTTGTAGCATGCTAGAGGTTGATTAGTGTCCTTGAATTTCTCTTCTTTGTCGTGGCTGTTACTCTTCTTCTTCTTCTTCTTTTGAAAATAGAAATGGAGAACTTCATTGATAATCAAATAAGAAAGTAAAACCCACATGCCAACCAATATTAAAAAAAAAAAAAAGGGGAGAAATTAACAAAGATCAACAAAACAACTGAACCAAGACCCATCAAAACCCGATTCTGTTAGAAGAGTGTGGTGTTAAGGGCAGCGGTTGCATCTGCTGCTCTATCTGCATCTATTTCTTCAGGGGATATAAACAACAGGGACAGGATTCTAGCTGTTAGATGAAGCTCAAGCCATATGGGTAGTTGACAAACTTTATGGTCTTAGTTATGATGGTGATGAGAATGAGGTCATAAGCAAGATTGCGGAGATGGAAGCCCTTAATAGGACAAGGTCGGATAACAATCACTAATCCTTGCTTGTACAGTCTTTTGCTTGGCGTGGTTGTCTTAGGAGGTTGTTTCAGGTATCTTGTGGTTTTTGCTGGAGTTTAGGTATTGGGGTTTAGGTTTTCGTTTTGTTTGTTTGGTTGTCTTCTTGTCAGCCTCTCAATCTCTTGGGTCTCGAGGGGCTTTAGCTTTCTCTTGCCCCGTTTAATCTTGTATCTTTCGATATTTGATTAATAAAATCTTTTTTTGCCGTGAAAAAAAAAAATCCAATCCTCGATCCTAAATATTCAGAAAACTAGCCTTTAATACCGAAGACGCGAACATCAACACCTGCAAAAACAAAACATAATGAACAGAAGGCAAAGGTACGTAAGCCAATAGAAAGCATATATGGTATTGCGGGATACAATATATATGCCATAGCTATCTTCTATGACCCGTTCACGTTTACGCTTAGTCCAAGTGAAGGTTTGAAAGGCAAGGCCATATCAGTATTAGCGATGTGGTTGATTTCGAAGTTGGCTTTGTCTATCTCTTTAGTTATTACCAGAATTGGTGGTAATTTTAGGATTTTTTCCATTTAGAAAGTGTTATTTATCCATTAGGAAGTATTATTAGGTTAGTTTAATCTGATTGTCACATTTTAGAAAAGTCTATTTAAGGGACTATATGATATGGTTACTTGTCCTAGATGCGGATTTCTAGGGTTCCATAAGTGCGGATTCCTAAGAATTTATCTTTATTTATTATTTTATTTGCTCTTCCTGCATCACTCATCCTATAAGCAAGTTGATTCGTTGCCTTATTTCCTTTCCTAACAGATGCTCTACTTCGCAAGGATATGAGTATTTTAAGTCTGTGAACATGTAGCTTTTGATAGAGCTCAATAGAAAAAAAATAATTCGTGTAGCCGATCCCAATTGATTGTGACGTAAGGCTCAATTTCATTTGATTTGATTTATTTCCTTATCAAACAGTTGTATGCTGATAATCAAGGGAGCATGTATCCCAGAACTTTGTAATTTAAAATTCCTAGTTTCAATACATGCTTCATGTACCAAAAAAAAACAGAATATTGCAGCTACTCACCAATAGTATAGCTACTTTTTTGGACTGTTTTATCATTATTGTGGTCTTCTACCATTTAATATAAGATCCGGTGAGAGGTAGAATTGACCCAGACACCTTGTTATCAACAAAAGGTTCGAAACATTTTAAATAAAATGTTGCCTACAACAGTTTAGGAACTTTTGTTGAAATACCAGATATATATACCTCCTCCTTTTGTAAGGGTACTTGAACTAATCACTACCTGCCCAAGATAAAAAACAAACACATGATTTAGTTGCTAGCTAGTATTCCATTCAGTGCAAAGATGCAGCCATATAACTACTCCACTACCCAAAAAAGTGTTTTTAATATTCTATTAGTATCTATGTAGGCATTGTTTTTGTGGGGTCCACAACTAAGTATATGAATCTTATGTAAATGTGCTGTGCAGAAATAATCCAAAGCACACATACGTGGCTGTGCTCCGAAAATACTGACTATTTAAAATATCTACAAATTCCCTTTAAATTCTTCTTGTTTAGGATTATTAAATATAGAGTCATGTTAAGCTCCATAGAGCAAATAATTGACAGGGAGAAGTATGTTCCTTGAATTAGAGGATGCTACTTAAAAAAGAATTGTAAGGAAATTTATAAATATGTTAAGAACTCTTTCTCTGATTTCTTTGTCGAGGAGTCTTACTCTCCTTTGGGTAATAATCAGATTTCAAAGAGCTTAATCCATGTGGAGGCTTGTAAGGAGGCTACTCAAGTTGAGTCAAGTTGAGGGGAATGTTATCAAGGACGGTGTAGATTCTGATTTTCATAATCCAACTGTGAGGGATGAGGTATCGGCAGTTAGTGAGACACCAAACTTTATCCGCTATGAGAACCTTGTTGTGGCTCCTTTGCTATCTCAGCCTCTCCACACCACTTCTGATGATTCAATCTAACCATCTGTAGATCTTGCTTCTGCCGACCCCCTTATTATTTGTGTGGATTACATGCGCCATAAGAAGAAAGACCGGACCAAAAAAGGAAAGCGAAGGAAACCTATATGGTCTAAAAATGCTTTTGAAAGCTGCAATCTTTTCTAGGACGAATAGTTGGGATAAAAAAGAGGAGAATTCGAAGTCTTTAAGTTGGCATTGAAGAAAAGAAGAAATGTTAAGAATCTCCATAGCTCGTCCATGAATGAATCTTCTTCTTTGGGGGATAGTCGGCTCTCTGACTCTGGGCCCAAGCTTATTTCTCTAGAGGGAGGAAGTAGCATAGAGAAAAAGGTGGAGGAAGAAAATTTAGCTGCCCTATCCAATGCGAAAAATCTCGATATAAACCTTCTTCCAAGGGATGAAGCTATCTTAAAGGAAATGATTGAAGCTGAATTCATAAGAACATCATCAAAGAGCTGATAAATGGTGGTTTTTTTTGGTGATTCTCCGATGAAGATTTAGAGCCTTTTAATTTTTTGTGTAGGCGGTATGGTCCGAAAGGTTTGGCAATCTTGGGCTCATTTTGTTGCACCTTTTGATGTGGCCTGCTTGGGCTGTTTAGGGTTGTGTAGTAGGTTTCTTCGGGCAGTGTTAAGTTGGCTCTTCATGTGTTGCTTGCTTTGTAGGTTTTTATGGTTGAGGGTTTGGGATCTTTTGGTGTTTCGGTGCTTTCGTTTTGGTGGCTGTCTTATGTTTTTGCTGTTTTTCTCCTTTTCCTTTTTTCTCTCATTCAACTTTGGTTGGACGTGGGGGAAAAGAGGGCCAAATGGCTCTAAAGTTAGATGTCGCGAAGGCTTATGACCGTGTGGAATGGAACTATTTGGAACAGGTTATGCTTCACATGGGTTTCGATCCTAAATGGGTGGGGTGGATTATGAATAGTATCTCGACGGTTTCGTATGCGGTGACCATTAATGGACAGCAGCATGGATTTATTAAACCCCAACGGGGCCTCCGACAAGGTGACCTTCTTAGTCCATACCTCTTTCTCCTTTTCACGGAAGGCTTTTCTAGCCTACTTCGATTAAAGGAGAATCAAGGGGCTTTAAAGGGAGTCCAGATTTGCAGGAATGGGCCATCCATATCTCATCTGTTGTTTGCAGATGATTCGTTAATATTTTGTGGAGCAACAAGAAGGGATAGCGAGGTGGTGAAAGGTATCCTGGATTCATGTAGAAACGCGTTCGGACAGCTTATTAATGTGCAGAAATCGTCTATCCTTTTTAGCACTAACACCACTGAAAGTAATCGAGGAATTCGTCGTGGTATTTTGGGCTTTAATCGTAGTGCAGAGGAAGGTAAATATCTTGGCCTGCCATACATCATTGGGAGGTCAAAGAAAACAGCCTTGGAGTATATCAAAATGTTAAGTTAGGGGTTTACTTGTTTGTTTTATTTCTTCCTAGGGGTATTATTGTACATGTATCTTTGTCCATATATATACAGTGAAATGAGAAAGGGAGGGTAACACCTCAGAAAGTTAATACGTTG
>JAXBDA010005985.1:0-22298 GCA_036023075.1 Gaultheria prostrata | reverse complement strand
GAGAGAGAGACAGGGGGTGGGGTGGGGTGGGGTGGGGTGGGGTGGGAGGGAATTTCTAGCGGGAGACAGAATGGATTGGGAATTTGTAGCGGGAGAGTAAATTTCGACACATTTTGAAACAAAAAAAAGCGCGGCTCTACGTCAAACTACATCGTTTTGTGTAATTGTATTTATGAAATAAAGAAAGGGAAATGATTTCCACACCCCCTTTTATCCCCACACACTCCTTTTTTGTCTTTATTCAACCTGAAATTACCAAATTGCCCTTCATATGAAAAAGGTGACTCTTGAAGTAAGGGTAATTTGGTAATTTCAGGTTGAATAAAGACAAAAAGGGAATGTGTGGGGATAAAAGGGGGGTGTGGAAATCATTTCCCTATAAAAAATTTATGAAAAAATTTAAAATGTGTTCAAAAATTAAAGAGACAATAGAAGACCATTCACATACTCTCTCCAGAAACTCATAAAATTTTTATTTTATATAATTAGTATGATATGATTTTTTAAATGGGCATGAACGCCAAAGACAACATCCACCATTTAAAAGTGTAGGAAACCCTACAAGCAGGAAAAAGGGAGCCGCCTACGATTTCCACTACAACATTCCAAATAAAAATAAACAAAAAATTCATAAAGACAAAAGCTAAAGACCAATCAAATGTGCTCCACACAACAAACACTCATTCATGTTCTTTGAATTCAATAATAATCTCTTTGTTTCTTCTATCCTTTTCCACTTCTTTCTTTTACATTAATAAAAAGAAGGAAAAAAAAAAAAAAGGGCCAGGTGCTAACCCTACAATAATAGTATATTTAGAAACAGGAACAAAAAAATCCCTTAATTTATGACCTTCCTTCTGCTAAATTTAGCTGAATAACAAAGATAAACTACGAGTTAATCTACAAATACTTCTGCTAAATTTAGCACATGTTCCCGTTCCTATCTCACCTTCGACTACACTACTCCCTCCGTTCTCTTTTGTTTATTCCCTTTTGTAAAACGTGCATTTTCTGGAAAAAGTATACTTCTGAAGTTAATTTTTCCATATTTTCGTTCACCAATTAAAAGAGGTCAATTGAGATTTTTAATTGGTGTGTAATTTTTTTTTTTTAAGATGTTCACGAAAATATATATATTTTCTTCAGAAAATGCATGTCTTTCAAAAAGGAACAAATGGAAATAGGAGGGAGTAAGAGACTGCACTAAGCTTTAGTGGTAATTATTTGATAGTCCAACAACACCCTGGGCTTGAGGGGTCATTTCCTTTTATCTCTCTTTTCTCCTATTTTGCTTTTGCTCAAGGCTTCTTCAATACAGCACTGAGCCTTTTTTTTTTTTTTGGGGGCAATTTTTTCATTTTCTAAAATTGGAACTTATCAAGCAGCAATGGACAAATTGAGTGGAATTTTTTGGATTTTTTTCTCTAATTCTCTTCTCTACCTGTATGTCCCTCCAAATGATGGTGTCCAAAAATCAACTGGGGTCTCGTTTGCAACCGGAAAAGTACTTGATATTGGCACAAGACATAATCCGCGGCTTCTCAGGTCTTGTTTCATCCCTTCACCGTTCTTAAGTTTATCACAAATCTGCAAAAGAAACAAAAAACAAAAACAAAACACTGTAAGGAATAACGATCGTTGTTTATCAAAATAATTAACGCATAATAAATAAAATACGCAATTTAGTTCTTCTTGATTAAAATCTGACATAAATTAGCAAGCGACATTATCTTTGACACGGGTGGATCTACATAGGGGTTGGGGTGGCCCCGGCCCCTCCCGATTTTCTATTTTGGAGTATATTTCACAATTTTTTTTTATATTTTTTAGATAATTATAAAAAAAATTACACAATTTCAAAAATAATATAAAAGTAAGGATAATTTTCATTTCGAGAACACTAAAATATGGTGAATGATACCTTGCGACAATGATATCGCATTCGTCGAGTGATATGATAACAAAAATACTCGTGATTAATTTTTTAATTTACCAAAACATTCTATTAAAACTCTAATGACTGGATTTAGTCTTGAAAAAATCATTGTACGAAAATTTCTTTCATATTCCGGCCCCCTCTGACTCTGATTTCTGGCTCCGCCGCTATTCTTTGACATCATATTCTCAAAATGGTACTTGGCTTTGGAATCATAGATAACCCAAATGTGAAATTTCTTTTTCATTTCCGTGGATCGAAAATCAAAACCACACATCATTCTACTAATTCTAGTGATAATATGTACCTGTTGGTGGTGAATGGGAGCTCCATTTTTCATGTACGGGGTACTTAAAACCTGATACATGTAAAAAAATATCAAATCTCCATAATTATTAATTTGATAATTAATTATCATCAAATATATGATAACTTACATTGACTTGATCATGGAGGAATTTGATGTACTCAATGGCTTCTTGGAGAACTGATGCAGTGTCGGTCTGAAATGATAATTTGCTAGAAATTAACCCAAATAAACTCTATCTAGTGATATATTTCGAAGAAAAAACTTTTTTCTAGAATTGAAAAAGTAGAGAGCAAAAATCCAAATTCCCACCTTTCCAAAAGGAGAAACCAGTTGCTGGAGAGCAGTTATTCGGTCCCCTAGCTTCTCTTTTCGGACCTGATAAAAGTTCAGAATTTCTCAATAATACATACAGAATGTCTATAAAAAAATGCAAAAACTATTTCCCAAAAATGCAAATATCAGTAGGAATGAATATATGGTACCTTGAAAGTTGGTAATGGTGATGGTGTTTCAATTCGCGGTCTTTTGAACACCGGTTCGCTGCTGCTTTTTTTACAAGAGTCTTGAACCACTTCATTATTAGCCTAAAGTTCAAAAATGCATAAAAAATATATATAAATCAATTTATAAGTTTCAAAACCCTAGCCACGCGACCATTTATGAACATTAAAATTTTATTATGAAACCATATTTACCTTCGCGACGGGGTTGGGGCAAATGGGTTTGTCACCAAATGTTGATGCAAGAAATTGTGTTTGAATGGAAGGAAGAAGGTTAGCGCGAATATTGTTCCCAGATGCACCGGAGTTATTCCAAAAAGACGCGGTCTTTGTTAAGTTCAACGGATTGCTAACGGGTGGTTGTTTTGCAAGTGAACCCTTGAGTACTAAGGGAGAGAATTTTTCCAAAGACGAAAATTCATCTGAGTAGATCGCGGACCGGTTGTCGAATAGTGATTGTTGTGGTTGAGAATTAGCACTGTCAAATAGGGTTTGTAGCAATATTGAGGGAAATCCCTGTGAAGCTTGATGATCTAGTGAAAACCCTTGATTTGTTTGATTGAATCCGTTTGTAGTAGTAGCCCACTGCTTTTGGATCTGAGATGGACAATCTGACCCGGTTTGTTGCCTGAAATTCAGCCTTGAATTCATGTCTTCTTGTATCATTCGAGAATTGTAATCGCTTTCCCTTCTTCCACTACCCAAAAAATAAAATAAAAATTACAATAAGAAACGAAAAAAGAATCCTCTTCAAATCACTGAATTGAGTATTTTCTTGAATATCTTAAGTAAGAGAGCACATCGGGGTCTTGATAAACCGGCCGACCACACTAACTGGAAATGCAAATTGACTACAATACTTTACAAATGATTACAAAAAGAAAGCAAGTCTTGAAAATGAAAATTCAACTTTCTTTATTGGTACGTAGTGGAAGTTATCAAAATTTTAAAAAATCTCACCAATATTTTCAATGAGACTTGATTGCTAAAAATATACTCACAAAAGGGTATGGTTCCAATCCGTTGTGGTGGATGATGTTGGTGATGAAATACCATTAATACCCATGATTTCCAAGGTAGAAGAATCCATCCAAACGCCGCCACCGGAATCCGGCTGCTGATCAGAAACCACCGAGCCACCACCGGAGTCATCACTAGACCTTGTTGCCTTACTCATCTCCATCACATGATCATCATGACTACCTGCAGGCCAATACCCAAGTGGGCTTTTTGGTAAATTCCACCATGTTGGGTTGCAAACCCCAGCTTGAAATTCTTCTCCCATGGCTTACCTTGTATGATTATAAAGATGACTTTCTCTCTCTACTCTCTCTCCTCTTCTTCTTTTTCTTGCTCTCTTTCAAGTGCTAGTTGGGTTGTGTCTCTATGTGAAAGTAGAATTACATAGTTTGGGGCTGTATCTATATATATAGACGGTTGGGATGGTACGGACGGTGGTAATTACCGGAATCAGGTGGTTGACATTTTTTTTTTGTAGAGAATGATGATTAGACAAACCATATGGCATGTTTGATTTGAAATCAACGGTAAACAATTAAATAAAGGAATAACCTTTATTAAATAATAAACAAATATGGAAAAGATAAGATCTTTTGCATCGAATTCTACTTTAACTCTTCACGTACACGCGAGGTCCACACTCATAAATGTTTGTGGGACCATGGCTAATACTCTCTCTGTCTCTTTTATAGTGTGTACATTTTCATTTTGGGTTGTTCCTTAATAATTGTGTGTTTTGAAAAGTTAGTGGTTACATTTCCTATTTTGCCCTTAAAAGTAAATTCTCTTTTAAAAAGTTAGTGGGTATTATTATATTAATAAGGGTAGTAATGGAAAGTAAATGAAAAGTTGCAAAAGTTGATATGGGAGAAAAATAGTTGGAATTCTCAGGTAACACACTTAAAAAGGGACGGAGAGAGTAATACACACTCATTAAAGATGTGTAGTATACATTTGTTTTATGGTTCACATTGTGTCATATCATGACAATCGTAACATTTTTTAGTGTCTCGTAACTTTTAAATATAAAATTCAGAACTTTCCAAAAATATGATTTATAGCTTATGTTTTGATCGGCTAATTTTGGTTAGTTTTCTTTTTTATTTCTCGATGTACCCTTAGTCGAGTTTAATAAAATATTATTTTGCCGATAAAAAAAAACAAGAAAATTTACCTATGATTCATAACAATTGGTGCGTCTCGTAAATTTTATTACAAAAAAATATATAACTTTTTATTCACAAGAGAAATCGATTCGTAACATTTTTAGGGGTGTGTATTGTAGTGCTTAGTTGGTTTTTTATGTAGCACCTTTGTTTCTCATTTTATTTATTAATTTATTTTGAACGGCAAAGAAATTTTTTTATTAATCCTTGAAAACAAATTATAAAGATTAACCGTTGTTTCTTTTTAATGCGGTACTCTCTTCCAAAACAGTAGTAGATATACTTTTTTGGCACTCTAAAAAATTTTATAATGTTATTTTGATATCAATAGGAATCTTATTTCCCAGATATTGATCGTTTTTATTAGAATTTAAAAAAAATAATTGCAATAGCTATTGTAAATTGTGAAGCATAGACAAATTTTTTAAGACACGAAAGTCGAAGTTGTTTTCCATTTTGGACGTCCGGAGGAAGAAGTGTTTTTATATATTATCTATTATTATAATTACAATATAAAGATAGAGCGCCAATTTAGTGTCTCTATTTTTTGAAGCCCTATCAGAAATGTGATTCCTAAATTGACCCCTCCTGCTGAAATTTTACACTTTCCTTTAATGATTTCATTAATTAATTGCCAGGAGTAAAAACATAAAATTACCATACCTAACCCTCCCCCACACCCCCACGTTTGACAAAATTGGTTAAGAAATATTGTCCCACATTGCTTAGGGGAGGAATGAGTGATCACTTAATATATGTTGGGACCTCTCCACTCATTGCCAATTGGTTTTGAGTTGGATGTTTCCTCATGGTATCAGAGCAGGGCCCATTCCACTCCACATTAAAAAAAAAATTCACAATCCACACCTCACGACAGACCAGCAAAAAGGTTGCACGATGATAGGACCCAAAAGGTGGCCACACGTGACAGACCTCAAATGCGGCTGCACGTGAGCGGGGATGTTAAGAAATATTGTCCCACATTGCTTAGGAGAAGAATAAGTGATCACTTAATATATGCTGGGACCTCTCCACTCATTGCCAATTGGTTTTGAGTTGAATGTTTCCAGATAAAATTACCATACCAATTTAGTGTCTCTATTTTTTGAAGCCCTATTTTTTGGTCTTCTGCAATGCAATCTACTTGTCTGATGCACTGATAATTTTTTCCTGATGTTGAAAATGTAAATGAAAATTCTCTTCCAAGCACCCCGGCCGTAGTAGTAACTGTAATTGTGGTCGTCGTGGTGGTTGTAGAGGAGGCAGCCAAACACGCCCTTCAATTTTATCTCCAAAAAACTATAGACCCCGAAACCATTCCAGTTGCCAACTATGCGCTACATTAATGTCCTTTATTCCTATTGGCTTTTATAGGATATTTTTTGAACGACTTACCTTTAAATTTTGTGATTTGCTTACCAGTTGGTGAATTTTGCTCTTTTCCCCTTCGTTTTTCTTTTACAAAAATTATGGTGCATATTTTATCAAAATTCGATTCGCACACATTTCGCGTGTGCCTCGATCACTAGTTAGTACTTCCTCCGTCCCATTTTGTTTGCTCAGCACGAATATGCGTGTCTTTTTTGAACTCTTGTAGTTTTCAATCTATAATGTATTTTATATGCAATATGGATATTATTTGATAGATCTCAATTAGTTCTATTAGACAAAAAATTTAAAAACTTTAAAAACATCATAAATGAAAAGATATAAACGTTTGAAAATGATGCGAACATTCGTAGTGAACAAACAAAATGGAACAGAGGAAATAATAATTTGTTTGTTTATGGAATTTTGAATCAGTTTTTAGAGGATGAGAATTGTTGGTCCTTTTTTTTTTGGTTAAAATATTGTTGTTCCTTGAGTACAAAGGGATGTGATATTATGAGGGTGTTTGATAGAGCTGCACGTCACCGCATAGAATAATAGACTTTTTGGCTTTTTTTTATAAATTCAACGGCTCAACCAGTTTCAGAATTTCAGGACCATAGGACACTTCACTTTCACGGTTCGGTATTTTTGTGGGGCCGATTCGTATTAGGTTGTCTACACTCTATCACAATATACAATTTCCAATGAGTAGCGGAGACAGGATTTAAGTTCGGAAATGACACTATTTAATGGAAATCTCTTGATATCGTTATATTTATCCAAAAAAAACACGAAGTGCAAATTCCCGAGCTTTGTTTTTTGTTAAAACAAAAATAAAAAGTTAATTAAATTCTCTCGTGATCCTTAACTTAAACTAATAAAGTCTATTTTTTGTGATCCCAACCATTCATATTTTAAAACATTATTTTTGCATCATTTGTGTAAAAAATAAATCAAATTATTCGGATATTGGTATATACTTGCCTAATATATGAATGTAAAATAAATTTTAATTGGGAGCTAGGGGTGGCATGTCCCGCCATACTAACTGGTTCGGCCCCTGTTCCAACGCCAATAAAGTGATAGAGGAGGAGAGGTTTGGCTGTGCCAGGATCATCCTATGAGTTCCATATCTAAGTACTTAGGTAATTTTTTTATAAGTCAGCATACGCACACCTCAATTATTTGTGGAAACTGAATTCTTGATAAACACACCGGGCCAAAGTCCGCAGTGCTTGTGTCCAGGGGCGGAGGCAATTAGATACGAATGTGGTCGGTTGACTACTCTCTGGACCTCAATTTTCTATAGTGATATTACTAATACACATCAAAAAATTGCTAATTGACCACTCATTAATTTTTTTTCTGCCCCATCCTATATTGTTTATTTGATACATAGTAAAAAAGGGGGAGGTAAATAGAATCCTCCTTAATTCAGAATCCAGTTCTTCACTTATTCAGCCAACAAATTCTCGCTCTTTCTTTGGAGAAAATTGTTCCGCCTTCTCCGCAATCGAATGTGTGATCGATGGATGCATGATAGATAGATCTAATTCTTGACCCCTCGAGCCAAAAATCTTGGCTCCGTCCCTGCTTGTGTTGGTTATTCTTGTCATTAAGGAACGACGACCACAAAATCACTACTTATGCGACACTCCAAGCGCGTTGAACACTCCTAAATTTGGATTGAATTAGAGTTGAAGTCTAAAGTCCAATTCCTCAAGTGCATGGAACACTAATCCTCCTTAATTCAGAATCCAGTTCTTCACTTATTCAGCCAACAAATTCTCGCTCTTTCTTTGGAGAAAATTGTTCTGCCTTCTCCGCAATCGAATGTGTGATCGATGGATGCATGATAGATCTAATTCTTGACCCCTCGAGCCAAAAATCCTGGCTCCGCCCCTGCTTGTGTTGGTTATTCTTGTCATTAAGGAACGACGACCACAAAATCACTACTTATGCGACACTCCAAGCGCGTTGAACACTCCTAAATTTGGATTGAATTAGAGTTGAAGTCTAAAGTCCAATTCCTCAAGTGCATGGAACACTGCATTGTTTTCAACCGGAATACCGTTTTCACCGCACCAGAAATGCCATCAATAACTTACTGAAAAAAATAAGAGACGACCGTAATAATTCATTGACTTGTGAGGTCATTGGAGGTGAAGACTTCAAAGGCAAGTTAGGGAGTTTCCATGCGTTCAAAATTTCCTTGAAAATGCAAATTAGAAAAGGACTACACCACACCTATATATGTGTACTTTGATTTCTGCACACTCCAGCGTTCACCATTGGCTACTCTCAATCATTGTTGCCAAAATCACCCCATCAGAAGAGGTGATCATCATCCGAACACCAAAGTTAGTAGTATAGTTAGTTCACTAGCCTTCGTTCTAGTGAGCTTGACTTTTTTGCTTTTTAGAAAATTTTTAATTGATATATGCATGGTAAGAGAATGACGTGTAAAGTACAAGAATCCACATAATGAAACGAGGCCTTACTCTATCTTATAAGAGAGAGGTTCTAGAATGAGATAAGATAAGAAAGAAAGGAAAATATTTTTGAGATTCCCCTGAATACAGTTTATTCAATAACTAGAATGCCAAATATTCTGGTGGAGAGCTCTCATTCTTGGCCAATTGTCATGTCCGAGAACGGATCTGCTATCTCAAAAACCTTGTTCCAACTTCTTGTTATGTTCATCTGAGCAATCAACGGCTCAGATTCCATCTCAGTCCAAACAAATCTCAGCCATCCATATTCGTGTGCAAATCTAAGCCGTCGATTGCTTGGATGGATGGCTCAGATGGACGGGAAAGGGTTTTTGAGACAGCAGATCGGCCAACTTCTTGTCCTCCACAATTTCATTACTTATAATTAAAGTAAAAAATCTCACGCGCGGACCAAGTTCAATATTTAATGCAATTTCTTAATTCAGCGTGCCAAGGTGCACTCAAGTTGATCAGGATACCTTATATTAAAAAAAAGTTTAATATTGCAATAAAGTCAAATAGTAAACTCTAATTTAGTAATTTATAGATTATATAACGCGAATACTTTCTCTCTAAAAAATACTCTCTGCCTTCTTTCTACCTTTCTTCATCTAGGGTTTAGATCTGTGGGTGGGGCTGCCGCCTCCCACCTCCACCTCCCCCCTCCTTCCAATCGGCCACCCCTCTTCACCTCTTTGCATCTTCTTAGACCTCCCTCTGTACCCTCGATCTAGATCCACACTCGCCTTCCATCAACCCCTCCACGCTCCAGCCTCCATCCGTTCCCACCCCTTTTTCAACCCCACCACTCCTCCTCCGCCATGTCCAGTATGTTTTGATGCAGCAGTGAATTAGGGGGGGTGGGGTCTCTCACTCCGGAAAGTAAGTCACTAGATCGGGCGAGGCGGCAGCTTCTAGTGACATCTCTTACCGGGGTTCTATATTTTTAGTTGTTTTTTTTTCTTGTTAGTTTCTTTACTAATTAGCTGGTTTTTCTGTTTTGTTATGCCCCTGTGTGGAATTTTATTTCCTTTGTGGGATCGTATTGCCCCCATTGGTAGGTGGTTGTCGATGATTTCATTAGTGTGTTTCTGCGTTTGTTTGAGTTGATTGTCCCATCTTGAAATCCTCTATTACCAAATCGAGGACAGACTATATGCCGACACTTAGTGTATGTCTGCTTTTGAAGTACTCTTGAGCTTGTGAGCCACAATCTTTATAGTTGCTCGAGTTTTATAGTTTGGTAGTTTTAATTCATTCCTATAGATTTCTTCATCTTGGGACCGGTTGGTGAAATAACATGACTGTACAAACAAAACCCTAATATATGGGAAACCGCCAATTAGCTGTGAGTCGTGAGGCGGCTGATTTGCGGCTGATAGTCGACTGAGGTCATGATTGCTTTATTACTGTGAGGAATAAAGTATGACCTGTATTGTAGTGGAAAAACTTAACACCTAATGAGTCAAAGTAGGCTCCACACGGCACGCGTGTATGACAAGACACATGGACTGCCTCGCTATCGCGGGATTAATTATTCAGTAATTTTGGAGCACAACAGTTCAATAATTTACATGGGTTCATGTAATTAGCGTGAGTCTCACAAACTGTGTGCGGTTAAAATGTCCCGAAGCACTACGTCTATGTACTTTGTGAACACTGAATAATCAGACCTCGGGGTCAACTCCACTCCCATCGAACCATACTCATCCAATCTTTTCTTTCTTTTGCCAATTTTATATCATTTTTAGTCATAAATTATTGGTTCTTTACATTCTGCGGGAAAAAAACATTTCTACAGAAAAGTAAGTTTGATCAGATATCCATCGGTAGATATATGAACATTTTGCTCAAAATGAACCATTTATGTCTGAAATTGTATCTCTCGTCTATTTTTTACAAGTGGTTCACATTCTATCAATATCCAATCAAATTGAGATGTTTTTACGATGTTCTTTGCAGAATGTACAAAACCAAAGATTTGGATTATTTATGGAAAGGATCCACAAAGGAGTTCTTTGGAGGATCATGGTGAATGAGAGTTTGAAAAGTACTCCCTCCGTCCCAATTTCTTGGGCCTATTTCATTTTTTGGAAAACTCAAAAAATCCTCGATATCTTTTAATTTATAATACTTTTTATATTCAATATGGATTTTGTTTAATAGATATCAATTAATTTTATTAAACAAAGATTTCGAAATCCTAAAAAATACTCCCTCTGTCCCAATTTGTTTGCTCACTACGAAACTACGTGCAATTTTCAAACTAAAAATTAATGTATTTATCAAAATAATTTTTGAATTTTTTTTGCACCGTATTAAAGTTTTGAATGAGATCTATCAAACAAGATCCATATTGATTAGAAAATTATTTTTGCAAGTACATTATTTTTTAGTTTGAAAATTGCACGTAGTTTCGTAGTAAGCAAACAAATTGGGACGGAAGGAGTATTATAGATTATGAGATATAGACAATTTTTTGAGACGTCCAAAAAGGTAAACATGCCCAACAAATTGGGACGGAAGAAGTAGTAGGATCTTGTTTGATAGATCTCAATTAATTTTATTAAACAAAGATTTCGAAATCCTAAAAAACATTATAGATTTTGAGATATAGACAATTTTTTGAGACGTCCAAAAAAGTAAACAGACCAAACAAATTGGGACAGAAGAAGTAGTAGTAAGGCTGTATTGATGATGAAAGAAAAAGAAAACAGAGGTCATTGGTTTATGATTTTTAGTGTACTATGTAAACATCCATCGGGTCACCCTATGGGCATGGAAATCCCAATTTCCGGAAAAAATTGTGAATTTTCACGAACTAGCCCAAACTAAAAATAGTCATTAACCAAATTTGTATGTATATACTTTTCGGAAACTTTGGTCGTTATTAGGTTATGACACACGCGGTGTGGAAATATGTAAGAAGAATACGGAACTAACACTTTTCTACATAGAAACTCCACCGCTCCAAAATATAAGTTCTATCGCGGTTGTGTAATTTTTGAATTAATGCATAAAATAATTGATTGCGTTAAAAATTACGTAGAAGTTTAATTTATTAGGTTTTCAATTGGAAAACTATAGGACTTCTAACAATAAAATTTTAGGAGGGAAGCAATGGATCGGAAAATACTACACTTCCATTAACTAGGACACCATTTATAGTCGCTATCCATTGATGCAAAAGGGAATTAGGTCACACCCATGACCCATCCACTCCTTGGATTTTTTTCTTGTCTCTTTGTGCTTGAGAATGTTCCCTTTTCCAAATAATAAAAAACCCCACCTGGCCCTTTCATTTATGTTCATCTCTCTGATGCGGGGCTCTGCAATCCCCATAGGTCAGCATGCTCTATCAAGTCCTTCGGGGAAGAAATTTATTTTAAATTTAAACAGATGATGAGTATCGAGACGTATGATTTCAAATGCGGTTGACAGTGCCTACCGATCCATGGAGACATCAGAGCCCCCCGCGTTCTCATGACCTCTTACCACAAAACAAGAGTTGGTTCAATAAATTGATATTATTATTGAGATTTAAAGAAGATAATTATTGTATAACCCTAACATTCAGACAATCACCTGCACGTCTACTCATAGAGCCCTCCTTGCCTCTAGCCCCACCTCCATTTCCATAATCTCAGTTTAGACACAATAATTGGAGATTAAGACAAGTTTATTATAGTGATTAACAACTTTTATCTCTGCAATTAAAATGAATAACGAAGCACAACACAGATTAAATGCGTGGAATTCACATAACTCCAACAAAACATATTTTCATACGAATTTGGGCACTTCTATGTCTGTGTCTGTAATACTGTTGTTCAAAATGTACATATATCATACAATATAAAGACAAAAGAACGCAACAAAATCAAACCAAGAAATTAAATAATCCAGCAATAAATTGATCCAACGGTCAGTTGTTGGATTAAATTTTGATTTGTGGAAATTAACCATGTACAATTTCACATTATAACCAAACGGAATGTGTAGGTTTCTCACTCTACTCTCAATTAAAATTTACTCATCACTTAGAGGAATTTCGTAGCATATTTTCCCAAGTACTCCTGCAATTATTAGAACTATATATGCGTATATACATTATAAAATTATATAGTAATTTTATTACTAATAATGTTATACTCCAGTACATACGTGCGTGCATAAATAATACTTGATGACGTAAACGTGACGAAACCATGAGGTGTAAAAGTTGACAAAATTCAAGAGGTCATGGGTGTCCTTGGGACAGAGTGTAAAGTACAATGGGATGACTTGGCAGTCAAGAAGGAAAAGGACTTGGGGATTGGGACCACCCAACACATGGAATGATTATTGAGTACTCGAGGAGCATTGGTACTCCATAATCCTTCTTCATCACACACGTTGATATAGGTTCTATATATCACAGTATGCATGACTTCCGTTCCGTATCATTATGTGGTGGACGAGAATATAGGAACACTATGCGACGGTGGTTCAGAAATATTGAATGATTGCTTGTGCACATGACACAAAGTACTTGAAAGGAAAAAAACATACATAAAAAACCAACAAATAATATGTGGTCTTTGATTATATGTAAAAGCTTCCAACTCAACTTTTATCAAGAATAAGGAATTTTGGATCACCCTTCTTGAACTTGTGCTAAATTGTCAGGAAGGAGAATCAGATGTGCAATGCGGCCAGACAATCTAAGTTTGCAAATAGTGAGAAGAGTTTTGGAATATTAAAAACAAAAGTGTGTGGGTGTGGGAGAGAGGGGGTTAGCAAAGCAGCAAGTACGAAACACGAGTGAGTGAGTGAGTGAGTGAGTGTGACATTTTTGCCCCGCCCCCCCAAAAAAAAAACTAGTAGTGGACAATGCGCTAATGGAACTGCTACTCATGCAGATATACATCAGAATTCCACACGAATAATACAAATCGTTCATTAAAGTCATGTTCTATTAAGTGGATTGGTCTTTTGACTTTCACGCTTTATGCGACAGATTATTCTCCTAACATACATCAACTAAAAAGACCCAAAAAGCCAGACTAGTGGAACAAGTCTTAATTTGAAACTTTTTTCCCATGTAGACACGTGAAAAATCAACTCAATTAATTATTTTTTCCGTTAATTAAATCATCTAATTTTTTATTCGGTATAACGGATTTTTCCATGATCTGTGCAGAGCCATCTATGCGAGTAACTTTAAGTCCTTAACCATGTGGGTCGGGGTTTATATGTTGGAAATGGCTACAATACACATCCATTAAACGAGGTATACCATATGCACCTATTGTATGGTCCAGATTGCGCTACCTCATTGGCAATCGTTACATTTTTTAGTGTTTCATAACTTTATCAGAAATATGATTCGTAACATTTCGGTGTGTTTCGTAACTTTTATAAAAAAAATCGTAACTTTTATAGGAGTGTATATCATACACACCTAAATAAAGAGTATGTATTGTAGCCTTTTTCCTTATATATTTTGGTGTCTATCATGGGCAATGTGTTTGGCGAGTGGAACTGTGCACTTGTCAAAAAGAAAGGTTTTCTCTCCTTTATTAGAAAAACATATGAACAACATAGGCGCCGCCCACTAAACTAAAGGTAGGTGAGTACCACACGCTCGCCATTGCACCTAAAACGTGTTCCCTCCTTTTATTTTTAGCACAGTTTTTCTAGTGGCATAGGAGTATTATCCAGAAGATTTCCGCGTTTATATTGAGCTTTTTTTTGAAAAATTCTTTAAGATTCTCATGTGATTCAACTGAATACTGAGTACCAAGAATTACTGGAAAATTCTTTAATGCTTTGTTTGGAAATTTGGGAAAGGAAGAGAAAGTTTAAAAATTTATTTTCCCTTGTTTGGTTGGAGTTGAGTGAAAAAGTAGTCTTTGATAGAGCTCAATGGAGACAAAAGATTCATGTAGCCGACCCCAAGTAATTGGGATATAAGACTTGGTTTGATTTGGTTTTGTTATGTTTTGTTTGGTTGGAGAGAAGAGGAGAGAAAATACCTAAATAGAGTCATAAGAATAGTAAAATTTCCCTTCTCTTTCTTTACTTTCTATAATTTCCAAACAGAGCCTAAGTTTCTATACACCAGAATAGGCTGTGTTCTTTTTGGGGTTTTAGTTTTGTTTTGTTTTGTTTTGTTTGTAGGGATAATGAGTGGAGAGAGGAATAGAGTAATGATTGGAGATATGAGTAATGAGTGGAAAGAGATCGATAGAGAGAGAAATGAGAATAATATTTGAAAAGATGAATAACGATTGGAGACAGAAATAGAGTAATGATTGAAAAATTAAAATAAAGTGTCTAAACAAACCCAGCCCAAAATTCGATCGAGTACTTAGGCTTGATTTGGCAAAAAAAAAAAAAAACATGTTTTTTGGTTTTTTGGGGGCCAATAAACCGGGGTCCTTTGGCAAAAAAAACGGTGTTGGTTTTTTTGTGACACGTGTTCCATCCAACGGTCAAGATGGAGTTTAATAAACCACTACTTTAAACTTGTGCCGTTGGTTGCCCATTAAGAGTGGAATAAACCACTACTTTAATCCAAAGGAGTTTATGGTTTTTATTGGTACATAAACCAAAAAACCAAGAAACATGTTTATTTTTTTTTGCCAAATCAGGCCAAAACAGGGGTATTTTCAAAAAATAGATAATCTACTTTGAAAATAGTACTTGTATAGGCAAATGATATGGCTGCAAAATGTCTAATGAACATAAAGATGACGAGTTCGGATCACCAAGGCGAGGTGAGCATAAATATTGTTCCACCACTCACTAAGTGAACAATGTTTCTTTTTTTGGGAGAAGAAGGTGAACCGTGTGTCCGTGTCGTTAATAGTAGTGAAATACTGGTCCAAACTGCGTCAAGTAAATGGCTAGTAACTCTTCTGAGGGCCCTAGGCCCTACTAGTGGACGATGGATAGGTCGTTAAAAAATATAGACAGGTGTACGTAAACTAATTCAAACATTCTAAGACATCGAGACATAAAACTCCATACATTTATCCATATCCATATACTAATGACCAGCTTTATATATCTAATGATACATTATCATTTCACTCTCCTATTCAAGGTTTACAAGTGTTTACGTTTCAATTAACAAAATTATTCCCACCTAATCATTTAACAAACAGATCAGACAATCATTCTTTGTTATTTGATTAATGAGAAGATCAACAACTGTACGTTTGCTTGTGGTATGATCGACATTGACGGGTGGGCATGGCATGCTTAAAAAAAGAAAGTTGTTTATATTTCTTTTCTGAATATATAAAGAATGAAATGATCATTATTAAAAGAGAGAAATGAAGAGATAAACTTCCCTTTTTCCTGCCGTCCTACCCTCATTCTATTGCTTAGGATATAGTACTCTATATACTACTAGTAACTAATTATTTTTATTTAGGGTTGCAACTTGTCCAAATCTAGTACCCTTCACCTACTCTCCCTCTCTCTCTCACCTGGATAAATAGTTCAAAATAAACACGTTTTTCCGTGTAGATACTTATGTTCAATCAACTCAAATAGTAACTACGTACTCGACAGGTTACACAAGATGAATAGTTTAGATTAATTTTTTTAGACCCGAATCTAATATCTATGACCCAACTCATGGTAGGATCAGGGCCGGCCCTGAGCTAAGGCCGACAAGGCAGTGGACTTAAGTCCCCGAAATTTAGCCCAAAATTGAGGCCTTCAAATAAGTATACATGATATGTAATAATATTTATTTAAGTCTAGCTATCCAACAGTTTCAAGGTTCAATTCTCACCCTAAGCGGTTCATCTTTTCATCCTTCATATGATTTTATTTTCCTTTTGAGGTTTATTTTTATCTTTGCTAAAAGAACTAGGCCCAGTTTTACAAGTTCGACTTAGGTCCCAAGAATCTTAGAACCGATCCTGGGTAGGATCCTCGATCCCTCCCTCTCTCAATCTCTCATACACAAGTGCATATGTTTGGCTAAAACCAAAAATCTAGTAGGAAATATCTAATTAGTAGGGTGTGGCCAATATTCCATGCTCTCTCTCTTTAGATTGACTTTCTAGGAGTTGAAATTGTGCAAACCCATTTTCCACAAAAAAGAAGAAGGGAGAATTAGGGTGTCCTCTCCTTTTTCATTCATTCTAAAAGAATGACAAGTCTCTTTTATCATTGGGCGGGTGGACTTGTGAAACTTCACCTAATTTAGTCTTCTCTTAGTGGGGTTGACACGGATAATTGACCCGTGCATCACAGGGTCCACATTTTTCAATATTTTGAGAGAAGATTACTTTGAATAAGGATCAGTCCTTTTTCTCATGTTTTTACACATTAGTTATTCAAAGTCGGCATAAAAGATGTAAACCGAATTCACTGTTTTTTTCTCGAAAACAAAATTCCCTGTTTTTTTTTCTCAAAAATACGAACAACAATATATCGTTTTAATTTTTGACACCGCCAAAGGCTTACCTCCGAGGTTTAGTTTAGTACTAGCTATATGTGGAATGAGAAACCCCATGCATGTACTCAAGAAATGTCTCGATACGAATTCAAGGTTGTGCTGCCTAGAGATCCAAGGAAATACTACTGGTCCTTGAGAACAATATTTTCGGAAATGCCGCCCTCAATTAACCACTGTGACATGTTTATTACATCACGACCGAAACAGCTTTGAGACTGAAGCCAGAGACTAAATTCAACTTTAGTCTTATTAATTTCATTAGAGGACATTGAAAAGCCATAGAGTACTGAAGGAGGGGTTATGTGTAAGGTGGTTGTATTGCTTTAGGTTCAATGAAGATATGATGGAGTTGAGAGATGGGTTAGACCTAATCTATTATCTCTTTCTCTGTGCTTTCTTTTCTCTGTTTGTCATTATTTCTAAACAAAGAAGTCTTCATACTCAAATGTGCATATATGCCCACACATGCCTTCTTTGTCTTTTGTCCCTTACCTTAGTTCACTTTGTCCTATACTCTAAAACTTGAAAGTAATGGCAATTTGGAATTCCTAGCCTATAGGGTTGTTGAACTTGTTAGTAGTAGCTCTAACTGATAATTGGGTCAATAGCTATGAGATCACAAAACATGTCTTTGTTGCTTATGCAACATGTGTTTTTTAATAACATGGATATGGATTTTCCGCATTGAAAGTATTGATGCAGGTCAATTTACGCACACTTAGCACAATTAATTTCTAGGAGACCAATTCTATCGTCCTCTAGCAGAAGCCCAATTAAGCCAGGGTAAACTTTGCCAATTCATTTCTAGGGGACCGATTCTATCGTCCTCTAGCAGAAGCCCAATTAAGCCGGGGTAAACTCTGCCAGCTTGACTCCGCATAATTGATAGCTCCTGGGAGGCTGCGAACCCGAGAACTAAAATGAAGCAAAGTCCCAAACTTTCACATTGATTTTCATTTTAGTGATGGGAAAAAAATAGTCCTCAACCATATTTCAACACCCTTAACATGATTCAATGTATTTGACAGAAAATGATGATGTTCTGGAGAGCTAGTCGTCTTCAATTCTCCAATCTAATTTCCCTCCGGAAAAAATTTCTCCAATCTAAATCAATAAGTGAGGATCTTGGATGGGATTTTGACTTTTGAGAAAGGTTAAAGGTAGTTTAAGTTTACAACAGGGAGAGGAAAGAGAGTTCAGTAAAGAAGTTGGTAGGCTTTATAAATACCTTACCAAATGGATAAAACACACATAAAAAGATGTTATCAATGGGAATCACTTGGATTATGATGCCTGTCTTGTATGTGGTCAGCTAAATGATTCAGACAACCTAGGATGTTATCATGGGGGTTGTTCACTTGGGTTTCCAAAACCAAGTTTGAGGGGCGGTGGGCCCTGCTCATCGGTCCTTGTGTGCGTCTCAGATCGTCAATCCTTGTGTCCGTTTCTGCAGAAATTCACGAGAAATGAACGAAAGACCTCCACCGATGATCTTGTCCCAATAGATGACCATTGTAGTCAAACAAATGAGCATAGTTCTTATTATAGTATGTAACTGTCGATCTTGCTTAACTCCGAAAACAAGATTCCAAAAAAACTAAACAGGGAGGTTAAACTGCTATAGCGAATCCAGTAGAAAACTCATACTGACAAAAAGAATGACACAATTGTGAGATTATGGGCCCATGAATATCAAGAGATTTAAGCACTAAAAATTGACAACAAAAATAAGGTAATACATAAATAAAATCTCACATGGTATGTCATGCCAAAGACCATACATACGTGCGAAAAATCAGGACATTATCAAAGATCTTTCCTTCTGATCACGCACAAAAAGTCACAATTTATAAATTTTATCAACTTAAACAAAATTAATCTTTGCCCTCTTTGATACTCCAGATGATGTGCTGGTTCGTTAAACAAATATAAATAATTGACCCGCGATGCGAATACAATAAATAGATACAATCAAATGGTCAAAATGCTTTCTCGTACAATATTCAGCATCAGACAGGAAGTTTAGCAGAATATTGAGAATTCATAAGAAAGTTAACATTGAAACTGACTTCATCTGTTTACTAGTGTTTTTCTCTTCCGTATTTCCTGCGTACCCTTTACAATAAACAAGTTTTTGTTAAATTAAAGACGATTATAATATATGATTTGGTCGGATAGTTGTGATTAATTAACCAAGATACAATAGTAGTTGACGTGTCAAGTTAAATCTCATGTTCAAAACCTCTCGGGTGCTATCATCTCATTTGTGGCCAGTCCATACGGAACTTTGCTCCCACTTTAATTGGACTCTCTGCAAGTGGGCAGTGGAATTGGGTCTCAGAATTAGTCGAGATGTGTTTAACCAGGCCCCGACAACTAAGTTATCAAAAAAGAAAAAAGGAGTTAGGCCTTTTTCTTGATTTTGATGGGCAGGGTTTGATAATTCTGGTGATGTAATAGGTACCTAACCTTGTAAGTATGCAATATTAGACTTCAGCAATATGAAAATATGTATAGTCTAAAAGCCTATGACTAAATTCTGTTTCAAAAGATTTGTTGAGATTTCAATCAATTTATTAGTAAATGGTGGGGAAGAAAACAAGGGTTTCAGGTGAAGGTGACTGCATCTGACTACTGTTTTAGCAGCAAACGGCTAAGGTATTAGATAGTAGAATCAATAAATTCTGCCACCATTCAGAAACTCATGTTTTTTATATCATTAAATTATACAACTTGTTTCACATTGAAACAAGACATTTTACCAAATCTGCCAATTAGTACCAATTATTTTCTTGTACCATTAATTAAAAACTTAGCGTAGTTCCCATTAATTAAAATACTGAAACATGTAGACTTGAGTATCTAAGTTTCTAAGCATAGTTCCAGAAGTTCATTATTTTGTTCTTACTTGTCTGCGTCTCCGGGAAAATTTAGACAAGTACAAGGTAAACTTTAGCATACGCAGTTAGTACCCATAACCCATAAATAAATATTTGAAAGCGTAGATGAACATGGACCTAGCCTTCTCTTATCTCTTCCACAACTGATTCTAGCTCTATCTCCTTCCAATGTAACATTTCCTACGTGATTCTTGAGCTATGAAATTCACGACATGTTTCGGGTATATGTTGTTCTGGGAGTAGGTCTGTTCATATTTGTTAATTCATTTTCTGGTTACACGACTTCAAGCAGATAAAAGCAGCTATCAAACCTATGGTTATTGCAGGTCTGTGTCACTTATTGGAGTAGGCCCAACTTGTTGGGAAATATACCCAATTGAATTCAGGCTTACCCTTCTCTTTCAGTTTTCGGACTAGGCCCAACTAGGTGTCTTTATTCTTGTCCAACATCATGAGGATTTATTCAAGCATGTTTGTTACATAGTAGCACTTTATGTTGACTGCAAGCCTGTTGTGTCTAAGTGAAACAAAGGCCCAGCATAACATCTTGTAAGGTTGAGAACAACATGAAGAGCCAATGAATAGATTGAACTGGCACTTACTTTTTTTTTTTGTTATGAAAAATCACGAAATCGAGAAAACAGAAAACGGAACAATCACACAGAACATAGAGATATACGGGTATAATGCCTACATTAATCCAAGAGCGAAGATTTTTCTTTTTGGTAAGTATCCAAGAGCGAAGATTTACCAAGGATAACTATGAAAAGAGGAGAGTGCAATAGGACAGGAATATCCATAACTCTTAAACGACATAACAAGATATATCTGAAAAGATTGCATTGACATGGTCGTACATGATCACATCCAAACAGAAGAACAGATTATGTAACAATTATGAAGTGACCATCACGTTGCAAATTTGTAGGGAACAAGAGTCCAACTATAGTTGTCTGTAACATATCACAGACACGGATACAAGACACGACAATTCTCAAAAAATGGGACACAGAAACGATAGGAAACACGACAATTCTTTTTCCAAATATTATTCTGTAATGCAAACTTACATTGTAACCACTAAATATTTCAAGCAAGAACTTGTATTGAATCCATTATCCACCAATGGTGTATGCCTATACACATATACATGTTTTATAGTGCAATTTTGCCGCCATACTTTTGAATTTATAAATATTTTATCTTGGAAAAGCTTTTAAGACTTGTATAGATCTTACTGACGTCCACGGCTTGCCCCAGTTTATCACTGGCATGTCCCCATCTCATCAAACAGTATTTTGAAAATCGATAAGCAAGCAAAGGGACTTAAATTCTATGGGATAATATTACCGAAAACCTTTTATGACCAGATCAAGACACGAAGCAGTCTGAGACTCTGAATCTGGAAGGTTATGAGGGCTCGAGTGGCCATATGAGTGGATACGAAATAAGTGACATCCATATAGGCATCTCAAACAATCTTGAGTCTCTTAACATTTGTATTTTACGAAATAAAAGCAGAGTGCAACACCAACAGTCACCACTCACCACCTCGTCAGAATTCATTTGCGCTTTTAAGAGTTAAACTTCCTGTGATTTAGAGATCAATCGATTTCTGAATTTGGTGAGAGTAATCTTGTTGGCATTTGTGCGTAACCAAGCAACATTGAAGCCTGAATTCAATTGGGTAAGCCTGAATTGCCCAAGTAGATAGTTAAACCCAAAACACTGTGAAAGTCACCAATTGTCTTAAACCCTTAAATCCATACGAATATAGAAAGGGAGGACTCCAGTTTAGTTTCACCCCAAAATTGAGGCTGTATGGACTTTTCAGCGATGGAATGAGAAAGAAAAGTTCGGATTATGTAGTTTCTCACCAAGTCATACATTTGGATTTAAAAATTGGGAAAATTTCAAAAAAACCCCTGATCTTTCACCTCAATGTCCCATAAACACCTATCCTTTAACTTATTTCAATTAGACACCTATCCTATTCACCCGTTATTAAATTGGGCACCCGGCTCAATTTACCGTCCATTTTCTGACGGAAAGTGCACAACTGGCACATTTTACGTCGATTTGGCACATTTTTTGCTGACTGGACTACACTTGGCGCTGAGATGAAGTGAGTTGGCATGATTG
>JAXBDA010005984.1:0-22304 GCA_036023075.1 Gaultheria prostrata | reverse complement strand
CACTAGAATTTTCAAGATTTATCCCTCATTTTCTTTCTACCCAAGAGCAGCTAAATTGCCGGAAATACGAATCGAAAGAGAAATCAACGAAAACCCAATAGGCAAATTGAACAAATTGCAGCACTCGATTAAAGAGCGAAGAAAAATTAAAAAACTTGTCAGGATTTTGCGGTGAACTATTTAACACTTAGGGTTTGGAGATCAATTGACAAACTTATCATTCGAGACGAACACTGAAGGTCAAACGTATTCAACCACATATACTTGTATACATCGAAGATCAATTGTTTTTACACATGTGTGATGGAAACTGATAGCATACGCCTGATACGTTTCTTCCTACACGTGTCACTTCCAGTCCAACTTCATAAAGCAGTTCAGATGTGGCAACTACTTGGGGTCAAGGAGCTGTCAAGTGCAAGCTAATTCAGTTAGGAATATTCTGTAGAAATAGCTGCCTTTTGGCGGGAATGTTAGTTACATGAGTTGTATGTTTGTTTCTTTGTTTTCCCTTGTGTATAAGAATAGTAGCTTAGAGCAAGGAAGATGGGTTCTGGTAAATTTGTTGTAAAAAGATAGTGGACGAGAGTTCCCATTATTTTCTCTAGTGGACGAGAGTTTCACTGAGACAATCTATCAAACACTTTCCCTTCATTCTTCTTCTTGAATATCTCTCTGCAATTTTTTTCTATTTTCAGCATTTCCAAACCGCCAAAACAACAAAAGATGCGACATTGAACCGTACAAAAACCACATGTATCAATGGACAGTATACAGACGTACCTGCATCGTCGTCAGCGCTATTGGCGAGAGAGCTCGGTGCAATTTCCCGCTGATCAGAGAGACTCTATTATATACGTTTCTCTGCTGAAATGGGTTGGATCTAGTGTAACCAAATCTATTTTCAAAAAAATAATTTCACTTAAATCATCTTCGATCATGTGCGATCCAATTGTCGATTGACTTGATTCTTAACATGTTATATCTTCTTGACAAGATCTACAACAAGAACATTTTCGATCATATTAATAATCATGCATTGAATCACAATCTAGCAATTACTCAACCACTTGCAGATTTTTTTGGGAGGATTGAATCAAATGTGACCAGATCTATTTCCACAAAAACAAAATCACACAAATCGTATCAGATTATCTACTAATAAGTACTAAATTTGTATAATAATTAACGAGATTTATCTTATTCACAATATTTAAATGTTGAACAGTTTCGATCAGATTAATAACGTCCGAATAAATCTTGAGTGACAAATTAAACTGGTGAAGCTTCAGACAGCTAAACGACGTTGTTTTGGGTACATGACACAGGTTGAACCCATGTCACGTACCCAAAACGACGTCGGCCTGAGTACATGACACAGGTTGAATCCATGTCACGTACCTAAAACGACGTCGTTTTGTATAGCATCACATCTCTTATAGATGACACATCTCAGGGCGACGTCGTTTTGTATAGCCTCGCGAGCCAACCGTAACACCAGTCGTCCTCCGCCTCGCGACCCATTTTCCCCAAGGATTTATACGATCTCTCTCTCTCTCCATACTAAAATTCACTGAATCTTAGGGCCTCCCGCCTCCCTCTCCACCTCCACCTCCACCGAGAACGCCGAATCAAACGAGCACGAACGTGGTGAAGGTCTCTCTCTCTCTCTCTTCACTTGTTTCAACAGGTGAAGTGTTTTTGCTTACCGATTTTAGGGTTTGAAATTGAAATTCTTTGCCGAACAACGTCCACTGGAAGATGCCTTGATGGCTTTGGAGGTATAATTAGTAGAAACTTGAAGCTGATTACATTGGATTCAAGTCAATGAAGTTTGAATTCTTAATTAGGAAAATGAAGGTCGAAGTGAGAAGCGAAAATGAAGGTCGAAGTGAGAAGCGAAAATGAAGCCCGAAGTGAGAGAAACAATGGCGGAAAATTGAGGGCTGAGAGAGAAAATGTCGGAAGCAGGTTTTTGAGGTTATGCCACAGGTTGAACCTGTGGCGGAAAATATTTTCACCAAAGCAAAAAAAATAAAATAAATAAATAATCGAAAATCTTAAAAACCCATTTTCGTTCGAAAGGGTGAGCGACGACCACCACCACCACCGGCTGCCGCCACTACTGGCAGGGCCTCCCGCCTCCCTCTCCATCTCTAGCAACGAACACACCATCACCGAGAAGGCAGTGAATCAGACGAAACGTGGCGAGCGTCTCTCTCTCTCTCTCTCTCCTTGTTTCAACAGCTGAAGTGTTTTTACTCACCAATTTTAGGGTTTGAAATTGGAGGTATAATTAGTAGAAACTTCAAGCTGCATTACAATATTCCCTTGATTACATTTGGATTCAAATCAATGAACTTACTGTTGGCCAACAAAGACAAGTTTGCAAGTCTACCCTTTTCATGAATTTCCCTAATACATTTCCATCACTTTGTTTTCTATGCCTTAAGGCTTCATGTTTTTGTTTTAATGTTCAACAGTTTGTCGAAAATGTCCATGACACTATGGTGAACAAGATGTACAAGTTGTAAGTTGCTTGATATATTCTTCTCTTTCCATGTTAAGTAGGGTAAAAATTGAAAATTGTGGTTATGTATCTCAAACCTCGATAATCCAAATGCTGATATATTGTCGTACCCAATTTTTGAGCAGGAAAAATACTTGCAATCAACCGATATCATGGAGGGGAATATAATGATTGAAAAGAATGGGAAACTCTGGACTTCTTTCCAGGGGAAGTATCCACAGGTCGCATAACTGCGATTAAGGTCCCTTCTCATGCTCTTTCCGATACTTAAATCTTTCAATAAATGCAGGTCATAGTGGTTTTTGTACGATGTTTTGATGATGTGCAGGAAGCTTACAGGGTTATGGCCTCTGCGCTCTCTAAGGCTGATGGAATTGACTATACGGACCCGGATTAGGTTTCTGTTTGAGAATGCATTAATATTTTCTTTTATATTATACTGTTCTTGTAGATTCAGTAGTATTGGTTTCTATGTTCACCTATTTGACTATTCTGTCCTGGCTGGAACAGCTTGAGCTATTGGTTGCTACACTTATTGATCTTGGTGCTATGGATGGTAAAAGTAGTGTATTTCATTGGCCGAGTGTTCAAGTTTGATGTTAATACTCGGTGTGCTCCCTGCATATGAATTTAGTGGATATACAGCATAATTGGATAGTATTCCTATGTGTTTACGACACTCAATGTTACTTATGTTTAAGAGTAAAACCAGCTTTCCAAAATGTATGTTGTCTGGCATAAAGTTTATAGAACAATCCTATTTGGAATTTATGTCACTGATTTGTATGTCCTCTAGTGAGATTTTAAAAAATGGCTATTGTTCCTATATGGAATTTATGTCACTGATTTGTTGCGTCTTTCTTGCAGTTTCCAATTGATCTAGAGCATTTCGAGAGAATAGAACAACTGAAGATGAGTGGTCTTGGGAAGGTTAGGGTTCAGGTTATTTGGCAATGGTTGCACATCAGCCATGTTTCTGGCCTGTCAGTTAACTGTGAACTGTTACTTTGTTGTATGCAGGTTATTATTTTTTTGTCAAAGTCTGACGAGGAGACTACAGCCAATAAAAAACTTGCGAAAGATTTGGTTGATAAATGGGTAATTGATTATTTCTCTCTTTTCACTTAGGCATCCATTTATCAATCAGTCTTCACATTCGTCTTTGTAGTTTGAAAAGTAATGCAGTTTTTGTAAGCCAGAGTACATGATAGTAAAGTGGCAAAATGGTGGATAAATTTGTTTCCTCGTTGATGATTGACATGAAGATATGTTCTCCAAGATGTTTACCAAACCAACCAAACAAACAAAAAGTACTTGTAATGAAATGATGGTGATCTAAGTTTGTCTTCAGAAGCAGAACCATTCCTGTTAGATATTATACCATACCGAGCTACCTTCAAGTGATGTTGGTAATTTCAGTGAAAAACCTTTGGAGTTGTGTAGATTTGGCATCTGATTTTTCTTGTCCAATATGTATTGGAACCTTTCCTCATACATGGGTATTGTGGGATATCTTCTCAAAATTTACGATGACATTTTTGTGAACACATTTTATGTTACATTCCTCATAATTTATCGCAGAGACGACCAATTTCAATAAGAGCACAAGGTTTGAGGACATGAGAAACTTTGATGAGGATAGAGTCCCCTTTCGAAGGCCATCTGAAAAGGTATTTGTCATCTTTTTCCATTTTCTTTACACTTTTTTTGTTTGACCGAGTAATATTGATATTGTTGTTTGATTTGTTTACATTTTAAACTTGTCTTGCTTGTGCCAATTAAAAAATTATATATCTAGCCTTTCTTACATTTGAAATTTCTTGGTTGTTTTTGGTAGGCCTGTAAATAAAGCTTCAGGAATGGAATCTAGAGATGACGATGTGGATTTGGCTGAATTTTCACAGTAAGTTATCATAACCATTATAATCTGTTTGTTCCTAATTAGGCAGTTGAGTTTGATAGTTATTGGTGTGCTCTGCACCATGTTTCAAGTTAAAATGCTAAAATTTCTGAGGAAAATACCAGGGAATGAAAGTCTGGGCAGTCCCTCTTCCAGACAACATGCTTCTAGGCCTGAAGCCGTGCCACTGGATTTCGTCGTTCGCCCTCAATCTAAAATAGATCCAGATTAAATTAGGGCCTGTGCTAAACAGGTTGTTCAAGATCAGCGCGGTCTGAAGGTTGGTTTCCCTCTATTGGTTAGTTAGAATCGATCCAAATACCGAAATTTTAAGTTATGGGAGTTTATATTTCTAATTGAAATTTGATCTATGGGCATGCAAGTAGCTGATCAGACAGTGCAAGTTGTACATTTGTTACATGCTTGACGTGCTCTCTTGCCTTTTCAAATTGCTCACTTGTGGAGTACTTTGGCAATAGTCATGCTTGTTTTGCGTAGTTATTCTGACTTGGTTGTATGCATAGTTGAACAACTACACAAGTTAGCTTTCCTTGGTTGTCATGCTTTTCGTGGGTTAGAATGCGCTTTGTATGGCTACTGTTCTAGGTGATTTGGAGGTGTGTTTGTCTTTTCCTTAACCTACTTCTGAGTGCTTATCGGCCGATGCAAAAGAAGTTGCAACAGTTGAAAGCACAAAAGAAAAAGCAGCTTCAAGCTACAAAGCATAGTGTGGAGGGTTGTGGCATGGTCCAATACTTGTAGATGCCTTATTTGTTGCGTAGCTTAATAAAAAGAATGCATTATTGTGGATAATGAGGTGACCAGCTGTTGTGTGGAGCTGGAAACTTGCGGAGCACATTGGGCAAATCTTCGTCCAATGGATGGGATGGACTTCTAAATGGCTGCATCCGATGCCTTGTCCAGAAGGTTGTCCTCGTTCGGATCGGTAGCTTTGTCCAATGGATGGGATGGCCTTCTAAACGCTCATTCTGGCTTCTTGATGGATACCAGAATGGCCTAAGCTGATTCCTCCATGATCATCATCAGCGGGGGGATCTCTTTCAATGTTCTTTAGAGTCAGATTGCAATATTATCTGAACACGTTGCATATTCATGTACTGATTTAATTCGTTATCGTGTTATCATGTAATATGGACCGAAATGATGCTAAATAATGTTTTATAAATGGAACAAAATGGTAACCTTCCCGATAAATGTAAATGGGCGACGATGTTGTGAGATGAACCACAACCGGCAACGGAAACACCTTGCAAGCAAATGGAGAGTAATACTTTGTAATGAATGATTTAAGTTGCCAAGTTGAGTATGTGTTTTTTTGGGATTTATGAGTAATTCTCTGTTGTTACAGTTGTTCAGCCTTCTCTTTTTGACAACCCAAGTCTTTGGTTCTTGTTTTATTGCGCTGTCCATTGAAATAACCCATGAATCTTTGAGTCAGTCAACAAGCAATTTCTATCTCACGCTTAAAATCATTGAATGTTATCTGAGTTCTTGAAAGTTTTGCCCACCACACAAAACCCAAGTGCTTGCATGTACGTTCCCGGTGTACCATCTCCCCTTTACCACTAAGCTTGCGACCAGTAGCGGAGTTGAGATTTAGATTCTAGGATTACGCTGTATAATGGGACTTCACTTGTATGGTTAAGTGAGTACAAAACTGATCGTCACGTTTTATTGAACATGAATAATGTTTGATTTAATTCTCTTGTGGTCATTAAATTGGATTCTTCAACTACCAGAATTGTTTGTTTTCATAAACTCTTCATGAACATTGACTACTTGAAAATTAATGTTGATCAGATATAAATAACACGAGTATAACGTATTTATCTCGAGATAATTGAGTTTTGATCGAGTGTGACGGTTTAGTTTCTTTGAGGTAAATGTGCTTCGAAAACATGTTAATCGCAACAAGATTGACCTACATTCGTGAAGAGGGCTGGACAAGTGGAATGAGGGAGAGCGGCTCGATTGACAAAAAAGAAGAGTAGTCCCCTAGAAACTGGAAAGGTAAGCGAGACTTTACCCTAGAG
Organism: Gaultheria prostrata; assembly: GCA_036023075.1. NCBI lineage: Eukaryota > Viridiplantae > Streptophyta > Magnoliopsida > Ericales > Ericaceae > Gaultheria > Gaultheria prostrata. The sequence goes on along the minus strand of JAXBDA010005984.1, from coordinate 15,820 downwards.
ACCAATGAAAGTAGAACTAGAAGCTTTATTACCAAAACGTTCTTTGAAGACCTCTTGCTTTAATCTTGCCAATCCATCACTTAGGAACACATTTACAACCTTCCGAGACTAAAGCCATAAATTCTGTTGCTTGAGCTTTTAGGATGGGGGGAATTGCATACATGGCGCTTTGGACACACAGGAATGCACGTTTCCATCACTTAGGAACACATTTACACATGGATGTTACACCCCAAGGATCAAACCAAACATCCACAAACACAGTCAACACGAGAGAATTTTACTTGTCTCCCCAAATTGGGTACCTCCAAGGAAAGCTTTCACTATAGGAATTACACACTGAACTCACAGTGCTTTACAAATCCGTCACAGAGCTGAGTTTTATTACAGAGCTTTACAGATCACTCTCTCACTCTCACTCAGATGTTCTCACATATTTCTGATGTACATTACCCAAAACAAAGGCTGAATAGCTAAATCCATGGCTTCAAAAACGCGTGAGATGATAAGAGGAGCCCAACAATTACACCTACTGGCTGAATGTATGGTTAGGGGAAACATATGAGTAACTTCAAGAGGTTGAAACAGGAAAGCCGGTGGCTGATTAAGAGAGGATGGAGCCCCAAGCCCCATAATTTAACAATGGAATACATGGTTTCCCTAATTTTACCTAGTGTTGGCTGATAATTTTCATGATCTATTGAATAACATATAAATATCGACAACATAAAAGGATATGTAAAATTTCTTATCAAAGTACCACTCGACTTGTCATATACTTCAATGAAATCAACATCTATGTCTTTAACTTTGCTAAAATTAACGTGTCGGCCTGCGTGTCCATGCCTTCGCTACTTACCCTATAAGGCTTTAACAGTTAACACTACAAGAAATGAAGTGCAGAACCAGAATCCTCTGTTTTTAAGTTGTTCTGAACATACCAAAGCCACAATTTTCATAGTGAAATCTAAGGAAAATGGAAACTAATTTTTGGACTGCGGCAACCTTTCACAAATAGTAACACAGAAAAGTAAGTTTCCATCCCAGGCATTTTATTAGCAACCATGGATCACCCTAACAGCTACAACATATTGCCTGCAGCAGAGTTATCCTTTAAACTTATAATATACAGACTACTTTTTTTTGTGTGGGTAATTTAGCTTGAAATAGAAAAAAAGGATAACCAAATATACAGCCTACAAGGTGCATACCCTAGGAGGAAAAGAAAGAAAAAAACGAAAAGGAGTATACAGACTATTTCTGGGTTCCTCTATTGAATCTAGCAGATTTCTTTGGCACATGATATACAGGGAAGAGATTTCTTTGATAACTACATGAGTTTCTACTTTCTACAGACGTTGGATCATATCAAAAAAAGCTAGAAGGCAAACTCTAGAGTATAGGAGCCCTATGTTTTGAGATTGAATACGACCCCAAAAAGGATAGGGCCGGAAGCGCCGTGTTATAAGCTTGTGTGGGACCACAAAAAGGATAGAGGCGGCCTTGCTTCCTGGTAAAAATAAATAAAAAATAAAAAAATTCTAGCGCAGAATGTTTTGAGGAATCTTTAGAAAATGACTATAAAAAAAGTTTCAACTTTCATATTCAAATAAGATAAGTCTCAGCAGAATTGCCATCTATGTAGCATGGACACGGATAAAGACGGACACAGACAAGACAAGGACAAGGAACATGGAATTTCTAAAAACAGGGATACGGACATGGCAAGGGATATTGCAAAAATAAAGAAAATAAATAAATAATTTTTATTCCTATACCAATGGAAAATATAGTAATACGTATAAGCATGAAGCTTCAATATACATAAACAAGCATCATATATAATCATGTTACACTTTTAACCCAAAATATTTGAAGTAATACACATTTACCCCTAAAAAAATTTAAAAATTGCATATTTAACCCCTACCGTGTCCCCAAACGTCACTCCCGTGTCCCCGCTATGTTCTTTGCGTGCCCTCGCCGTGTCCCTCCCATGTCTCCTCCTTGTCCCCCTAAAATAATAATTAATTTATTGGACACGCCACATGGCGTGTCCCAGACATATTTTGTCGTGTCCTTTGCGTGTCCCCGTGTCGGACACAGGGACATGCTGGCCTCTAGGAGTGTCGGTGCTACATAGATTGCCATAAACCAGGATCTACACAGTTGCTTGAATTCGACAGGGTTATTAAGTTGAACTTGCACAAAGGGTTATTAACGATTTCGATGAAATCCAAGCACAAAGGGTTGAGAAATATCTCAAAATGTTGATGGAACCCATTGAGGTAAGTACTGAAGGACAGGTACCTGGAATAGGAGTAGCCTTAAAATGATTCTGCGTCATTAGAAAGTAGGTGTGCTACAGTAGGAGGATCCCAAGTCCCCAACATAAATGAGAAGAATGAAGGAGATGCAAGATGATGTTGCGGAAGCATGTAAGAACATAAATTAAACACAAGAACAGATCAGCTGATTTGAAACAAATAAACCTGTTTAGGTTAAGAATGCCAAGAGATGAGGCATCAAACATTTTGTCGATTCCGCATGATATCAAAGAATTTGGAAATGAGAGACCAAAACTCTCAGTAATTCAGTTAATGAAAAAACACCTTCAAACGACAAAGAGTACTGATTTTCTAGAAAAATAATTTCTTAATTCCCTAGAATTCAGAAAAAGAAATTCAAATAAAATACCCAGCAAAAAGGAAGGACATAGCAAATCTGGATCACGGATTTCTATGGTCGGGTGAGCCTTGTTTGATTAAGTTTGCTTTTTCTTTGCTTTCCAGGTAAACTAGGAACCAAATTGCTCCCAACAGTTTTGATTTCCCTCATAGCAAGCACTGTAAATGCAGTGTACCAGTACTCTCATTTTTCTGTAAAATGGCTTAAATCAGCACTCAGCAGGAACCAAAGCAAATGCATCATTTCAGCCCATGTTTAAGGAACCTTACAAGGAAAAGGATTATAGAAGTACAAAAGCATTATATATAAAAATCTTACGCAAAAGTATTCATTGGAAAGAAGCAAAAATAATTCTGAGAAAGAAACTTAAATTGCAAAACCAGTCACTCCAAAGCTAAATCCACAAAAAAACAAAGGCCAATGGCTTACAGCTTACTGGTTTCGAGCAGCTGCTGCAACCTCATCTACCTCTCTTCTTTATCCATCCTGTATTCATCTTCTTTTTGTGCTTTGACAAAATTTCTGTCACAGCTTCATTAAAAATCTCTCCTTGATCGCCATCAAAAGAGCCCGCTAACATCTCATTATCATAGACATCAGCACCCCCATTACAACTGGGATTAACCCATCTTATGTGAAACAGAGTCGGAGAAGCCATCATGAACTTAGATTTGGGCAAATGCAACGACGGTAGATGACAATACTTCAAGAGCAATTCAATTCTTCCACTATTGGCCTTGGCATCAACAGTTTTTCCTTTTCCAAGTGTCAGCTCAGAAATCTGGTTGCCAGACACAACGATCTTCCCTTGGTTCTTGATATCGGTAATTGTGATGCTCTGAAGCATTTGATGTTTTTCAATCATATACAACACAATATTAAGCCTCATACAAGCATTATTATAACATGCTAATGCTATGTTAATTGGGTAGCGCCGCTTGTCCTCTTCGTCTTCATCTTCGTCTTCATCTTCATCTTCATCTTCATCTACATATTCATCTTCATCATCTTCTTCGTCTTCTTCTCCTCCTCCTCCTCCTCCTTCTCCTTCTCCTTCTCCTTCTTCTCCTCCTTCTCCTTCTCCTTCTCCTTCTTCTCCTCCCTCTTCTTCTTCAGCTCTGTTGAGGGAAGATGCCTTTACAAAAGTGAAACTTTTTATGTTGGTATTGAAGTATCCTGTCCTCCATTTGAGAAGGGGAAACCATGAGGATCCCAAATCTGCCTCGCCAAAAAAACGTTCTTCCAGATGCAAATTCACAATGCATTTTAGTCCAACTAGATAGTCGAAAACAGAATTATTCCCTTTTTCCTGTTCTAACCATGTGGAAACATAGTGGGGGGAATTGACAGAGACATTGTTGATGCTAGGGACAAGGGAAGCAAAACGTTTGGAGACTATCGAGCATCTGCAAATCCATTTAGCCTCCCATAACTTGTTCAATATTAGGAGGACAACTTCGTTAGGAAGATGATCGAAGTTATTTTCCTGCGACTCCTTTAATACTTCCATTGCTAAAGTAGCCTTTGGAACACTTTACAGTCGTGTACGCTTTCTAATGTCACTATGGAAAAGAAAAATGAAGCATATAAGAAAAGATAAAGATAAGAATGTAGAAAGCTGACAGATCCAGAAGGTTTCACAACGGACTCGCTTGGATTAGTTCAATCCGATACAATTCATACAATTCAAAATTTTCTAGTGGCATTTTTCATGGTAACCTTTTAGCACGATTTGTAGACTTAAGTTCATTTGGTATGCATCGTTTTCTGAATATGTTATCTACTTATCTTTATTAGATTCATACTATTTAGACGTGTCAGATCTCTTGAGGCATAAGGAACCACTTCAGTTCCGTTTGCATTCCTATGGATAAGGACAAGACTTCCAAGAGGGGATAAATCGATAGAATACATAAGTTTATGTTTGTATAGTAGCTTTTGTGCAAGTAACCATTTTCGCATAACACAACTAAGAAAGCATTGTCATGAGTATGACAATGGTAACCCCATTGAAAGTTAGGAAGGTACTTCCTTTTGGTATTCCCTTCGATTCAAACCTAGTTCCGGGTCAACGAATGAAACAACCGCCTATCTCTCCCCCGTCTGTCTAAGAGTTCTATTTCCTCCACCTCCCGTCTCCCTTTGATGCATTAATTTCCCAGCCAAGCCAATCGATTCCATTGGTGAAAAAATAGCTGATGCAAACTCGGTAGTGCTACTGAAACCACTGGTGTTGTTTGTGCATGTTTCGTTGCCGGGAGAGAAAGACGTCATTTTTGACATGTCACATCACCAGAACTTCGTTGCTTGAAATATTAAAATTTATATGTGTGTGTGGAACTTAAGGTCTCATGTTCAACGCATATTTTAAATTTTACTACTAGCAAATCTTTTGTATACACAGAAACATATCAAAAGAAAAATGCATTCTAATACAATACTTGAAAACTCCAACAGAGAATACAAAATTGGAAATTCCAATCCTATGTAGCCTGTCCTGTTCTTAGTTTTGCTGTGAATGCAGCGTTACCTCAGAAATTTCTAGCAAGAATATACTCGGTGTACTAAAGGTTTGGCACACAATTTTGGCACCAAAGGTTGTGTCAAATCCCTGCAGATGAGCAAGAGAGTTCCAGTCCTCTTGTTGAAAGTAAGTATTTTCTCTTATTTCTCTCTCCAACATTGTTGGAAGCTAGAAGTTCATGGACTTCAGGGTTTCTGTCATGTGAATGATCACATTGCATCAAGGCAGACTCAGAGTTATTCTTCGCCATGTTCAAAACTCAAGAGAAAGCATTTGAAAGCATGTCAAACACCCTACTACTACAAGTTCGCGACATTGTTTGGTATATAAACTTTTTACACATGAGCCTGAACTGTATCATATCTTGAACTTGCTAAAAACTACAAGAGCATGTAAATTGTGGCATTGAGGTTCTAAGAGCATCTCCAACTCAGCCTTCATTCCATCAAAACTTTTCTTCAAATCTTCACAATGAAGAATTCTTGCTTTCCAGCCCATGCTTCATTTTCTTTCCTCAAAAAGAAGAATCAAACTTGATTCTCCATACATGGAGACAACTCCTAATTTTGGAGAATGTTCTCCATACATATTAGAACAATTAATGATATATAACCTCCAATATTACGACTCAATAGTGATAAAATTAGTACAACTAAAAATATAACAACAATATCCTTAAAACAAGACCAATCGTTTATTTGGTAAATGTTAAAAAAATTATACCAGATTTTGGAGGGAGAGTGAGGTGTAATTGAGTTTTGAATGTGTTACTAAAGGTAGAGATCTAAAATTGTGGTTGGAGTATGAGTGAATAATGACATTCTTCAAATTCGCTTTCCGACTAAAAACTGATATTTGATCCTTGAAAATGAAGATTTGGGTTGGACATGCTCTAAGCCGTTTGTACCTTTTAAAGTGATTTGTTTATTTCCCCGAAACCTGTAACAGGTATGTAAGAAATCTTTATTCAATTACAGTTGGGGGAACCTCATATAATGGTGTTTGGGGCACCTAATACCATTTTCATGCAAGAAAGTTCCAAAATAGTTACAACAGTGGAAAGAAAGAGAATGCCTTCTTACCCACTTCTGCTAAAATTGGATTTAGACGATACCCTATGACACCACCCCTCAACCGACCACCACCGCTGATTCTTCTCTCTCTCTCACTTCTGCATGCTCCCCATCAACTCCATCTGCTCATTTCTACACTCCACAGTCCCCTTGGTCGATACCCCTACCTCTATTACCACAATACCCCACGAAGAACAGTATTTAGGCCTGATTCCTGCCCACCTAGCACAAATACACACACATGCACAAAAGCTACATCCCCAAGCCCCATGCTCCAATCTCACCCTTCTGAAGTGGGGGTGCAAGAGGCACAAGTTGTTATTTGTGCAGGTGCAAGTTGATAACCTTTAACGTACAAGTAAAAAAGGCTATGAGTGCAAGTCAAACATGTGTGATGTGCGACTTGCACCTCACACATTGGACTTGCACCGCAAATGAATCGTCTTGCAGCCGTCGGCAAAACAACTTGTCCTAATACGATTTCAGGCGTTTGAAAAGGTTGAAAAGATTTGGTGTTGGAGGTGCCCTTCAAAAGCTTTAGGGGCATTTAGGGTGGGTTAATGGAAGGTGGTGATAATGAGGCAAGAGTTTGGTTTGCAACAAATCTAGAGGTTATGTGGTAGGGCTGTGGGAGATAGGGAATGGGAGGTTGCTGGCAATGGTCGGCGGTGGGAAATGGGTTGGGATCATGGGGAAGGACGGGGGAGTGGGTTGGGGAATATAGGGATGGTAGGGAGGGGGATGGTGCTGAAGAGCAGGAGAAAGGTTGGGATGCTCGGAAGAGGGGGCAGGGAATGGGGATAGATATAGTAGAGGCTAAAGTACTAGAGTGCAATGATGGCAGGTTGGTAGGGAAGGGGATGGGTTGTTGGTGTAAGTGCATCTGAAACTCGGTGGTTTTGTGACTTCGTTATATTCTTTGATCTGTTGACCCAATATGTTATATGGATTATATACATAAACCATCCAAAACATACATAATAACGATTCATGGGGCCAACAAAGGCAAGACTCATGCGGCCAACTAGGGGGGAGGAAAGGATAACAAGTGCTTTAGTTGTTGTGAAATTGGGCACAGGGCATATCAATGTCCAAAGAGGAACTTGCATAAGGGAATGAAGCATGAAGCTGAACTTGAACAGCTAATGAGGCTGCTGTGTGTACGTGGGGTGGGTGGGTGAAGCCGAACAAAGATGGACTACATGCATCTGTTTCTTTGAAAATACTAGTTCAGATCACATCAGCTGTTGCGTATGCCAAGTACTTATAACCTAGGGATTAAATCAACAATTCCCGTAGTACCTCTGTCTCAGTTTCAAGGAGTTAAGGAGTTGCCCCCACTGCGGGTGCTGTCCCCTGGACCCCGGCGATCTGACCAATGGGGCTTCCCAACCCCAACAATACCCCACGGAGAACAGTATTTAGGCCTGATTCCTGCCCACCTAGCATGAATACGCACACATGCACAAAAGCTACATCTCCTAATGAACTCAATCAATGAAACGAACATTGTTACACACAACCAATCTAATTCAAGGGAAGACCACAAACTAAGAGCTACTGTTGCAGTACAATGTAGCGTGTAGGAGGAGACTTGTAGTTGGAAAACTTACGTATGCCTAAACATCTGTACAGGATTTTTTTTACTGCAACAGAAATGGTAATGTAATTAATCTTCCTAACATTATTGCTCATGTAAAAATCATACCAAACTTGCTCTTAAGAAACACAAAAAAATAATAAAGTATTCATAGCTAGTAAGCTCCAAATGCAATGGAGAGAAACTCCAATTAAAGACCAAAAATCATTTAGTGGATATTAACACAAATCTAAGCATGATATCACAAAAAATAAAATAAAATTCAAGACAAAATATTTTACCTTCTTCCAATCCTATTGATAGCTGAGATACTTATTGCCCGATATCCAAAGGGAACAATTAAATGAACATGTGAATTTAAGAAGTAATGAATTTAGAGCCGCATACTCGTATGATAGAGAAGTCTTTGTTATTTAAAATGAAATCCCCATTTCTAGAAACAAGTCTTTCATTAAAGAGATTGAAAAACCATGACCTGCGGCAAACCAAGTACCATACTAAGAAATTAATATTAAGAGCGCTATATAAAGGAAGCCTATCTACCTATCAAATGGCTTCAGACAACGATATTCAAGGAACCCTCAGTAAGAATCATCTCATGAAAGCTGGCAGTTCTGAGAACTGGTCTGTAATGATCAAGACACCAATGTGAATCTCGTAAACGAAGATATCAGGACATGGATCTCACCGAAATGTGTTCAACATCAAAAGATGGGAGAAGAGGTGAAAGGGGGTAGGCGATTTTAGGGTTCCCAAAACGATGCATTTATAGTACATAGAAACAAAAGAACGACTCGGAGTACTACCTGTCACGTAGGTCCACAAAAGTTTATCTCAGGCCCAACCCGAAAATAAGTTGGCAAAATAGTCCACCTAGGCCCATTCAACGAAGCTATGAACCATTCCACATGACAAAAAAAAAATCTAACCCAAATGGGTGGGCTTTGAGGGGCCGAATGTCGATGCCAACTACTGCTAATAAGAGCACCGGGTTGCTTATGCAAGAGAGAGCCGTGAGACAGTATAGGCCGTATCATTATCGGCCGTGTCATTGGTAAGTAATGGTATTGCAGGTCCGAAATCCCGTTACATAACAGCCGATACCAATGTTTTGAAATCCGGACGGGTGAGCAAACTGGAAAAAGAGCCGGGCAGACAGTTCATCGTTTCAACCGAGGTCCAATCGGAGTTGACCGTGATGTCATAATTACGTCAAAACATATTAAAAGAGTGTAGCATATATATTAAACATAATTAGTTCAATAATTAGTGTTAAATTTTGAAGATTTCATAGTCACTGTAATTTGAACATATTTGAAATGGCTAAGTAGTAATCTTTTCGCACGTATTTGTGAGCATCACAAGTATATTTATTTGTGCCCATATGTGTGAAAAAAAATTCCTTTAAAGCAAAACATGAGGTAATGCCCTCCCCAGTGTGCTCTACGACACTTACGCGTGGTGGAAGTTTCTCCAGCTTTCTGAATTCGTCCCAGATCGCCTGTTGGGGAACAAACGAAGCCTTTGGAGGTGTATTTAATGGCATGCGCGTTCCCAACTAAAACCAACTATTGACCCGCTGCCGGTTTTTCTAGTTTGACGGTTAAACCGTGATTTTCAAGCGGTTTTGTCTAAACATGCCGGTTCACTCAAGAGAGCGGTTCTGAGGTTGGTCCGGACCAGACTAGACCCCCGTTCACAGTTCAACCGGTTGAACTGGATGGTCCGGTCCTATTTTTAAAACATTGGCCGATACAATACGTAACGGCCTTTATTTAAACTGTGAATACATGAGGATATAGAACAAGTATCAAAGAAAAACAGAAGAAAACCATATTGAGAATGCAATCTACTAAGTGAGAGTAACGTAGCAAGGCAACACTCAACCATGACTGTGAAATGGGGAAATAGACAGTCACAGAAATTAAAGCTAGTAATGTGTTCCCCATCAAGCCACTCAAGTGGTATAAGGGCTACTGATGGATGCCCGGAAGTGCAAGTAAGTCTATCGTTTAGACTATTTTTCATTCTTTTAAGGTGTGTATTTCCGTTTAACTTAGGTTTGTGTTAACATGTGAACTTGCATGGTATGAAATATGATGCCAAATCTTATGATAAACTACAGCTCAAGAGAGAAAATCTGGAGGATAGTTCTTTGATGTTTTAGCACTAATAGATGCCCCAAAGGCGGCGAAAGGACCACAGATGAAGACCAATTAAAATGGGCCAACATTGCCTAGCACTGGCAACTAGTATTGCACTTTATGAGTGGTTTAGCAACTGCTTTAGGGCTCTACCACTTAATTGTATTTAGCTAATAGGATACCTTTAATTTTCCGGTAAGCTTTTATGGTTTCCTACTACAAATGCATGTAAAGACTTCTGTTGTAGCGATCTTTTCCTCTTCTTTGATCTCTTCTTCCATGGGTGGCAACTCCAATGGATCTTTAATCTTTTGTAGTGATCATTGATCCAATGATCTTAATTATTGTCAAGATTGTACGATGGATGCACTGAATTGTATATTTAGGTTTATTTCCATAGAATATTTTGGATTCGTTTATTGTTTCTGTTTTCTTCCGGTAAGTCAATTAATTTTCATTAAGCAACCAAAAAAAGAGAGATCATGGGGATAGCCTTGGAACCTAAAACACGGGGAAAACCCACAAAAACAACCAACACAACCAGACTCCTAGACCTGGCTGAAAAGCACAGGAAGACAGAAGAAAGTAGAACTAAAATCACCAACACCACCAAGTATAAGAACACAATACGAGAGAAGACTCACAGGACGCATTTACTGCATAAGCATCTAGGTATGCCCCAGGCCTCCCCAATTCTCTCATTCACTTCAAAGTGGGCCGCCTACCTCCAAAAGGCCATACAAGATCTTCTATCCTTCCCTAAGAGCTTGGTTAGCAGCATCAAGGCTCCGCTTTTGAAAGAGCCTAGAGTTCCTTTCTCCCACTATGTACTAAATAGAAGCTGAGAGGGGGTATCCCAAACACAGACGCAGAAACTGATCTCCCATACAGTGTTCAGATGGCCCAATCCACAAATGTCCTTGGAAATCTATTGACCCACACTTGTTTGGCATATGCATCCAAACTTGAGACTAATAATGGAATTCAGAGCAAATGGGGTTGTGTCTCATATCAGCACACAGCAAACACTCATTTTCATGAGTCACCCCCATCTCGCCACTACATCTCTAGTTGACAGTCTCCCACAGCAAGCCGTCCACAGTATGAACACTCATCTAGGGACATTACAAGGGAACCACAACAGGTTTTCCTTAGGCACCTCAACACTTGTACTGTCCTATGAGCACTCCAAGCAGTGGACTCCCCAATCGTGGTCAGCGTCCATCTCAGCTCATCCTTGGTATCCTAATTAGGATTGAAGTTTGCATGGGTTAATCTTATAAGGCCTTGTGTCACAGAATTTCTTTAACTTGGTCATCTCCAGCACCCGTTACTTATTATAGAGCCAACGTAAAAAGGATTTGCCATGAATTGTATACATGAGAAACGTCATCAAGGGTATACAGGAAATTATGCAATCATTTTGTGAGACCATTATGAAATTAATCCATGGCATTTGATTAAGTTATTTCCAAATGTGGCAGAAATCAATGTTAATCAAATTAAATGCCGGACTCTATTTGGAGAGAACAAATTTTCACAATTATTAACCTGTTAAATCAAGAACATATGATAATGGTGACTCTAATGATCGAGTATTAAGCATAGTACGGAGTCAAGTCTTAACATTTAAATTGCTTATGATATAATAACCTTTCCCCTAGTCTAAAAAAAGCAGTACGCAATCAGCAAATTTTACTACGAACATATGCAGTAATGGTCCATTTCAGCAATCGGCAAAGATACACGGATTCCTTGCTCACCACTATTACAATTACCAAAGAGCTATACCAGCCTTTTTGTAGCTCTATGTTCAAATTGTCTAGACATCAGGGAAAATAGGGACGTCGCAGAAATTTTCCGAGCATGAATTCCATCACTTCCGCAAATAAATTTCCAACAATACCGAATGTAGAGAAGATAAAAAATAAATAAAGCAAAATTAAGGAAGTAAAAGAATGAAATGCTTCAAGTACCTGACACTTGGTTACTTGCAAGTCTAAAATTTTACAGGACTTGCCATTTATGAAGTACGGATACTCTATTTTAGCCTCCGTACGATGTATTGTATGCGTAACGGATACGTTTGGATACGCTCCGGATATGTATCCGATACGTTTTTTTGAGTATCCGTAATTTAAATTTAATTTTTGTTATTCGGATACGTTTTGGATACGCTCCATACGTTTCGGATACGCGCGGGGTTAAATTGGTTATTACTTGAAATTGTGGGTGAAAACTGTAATTGGTGCTTTATAATAAATTACCCCAAATTGACAACAGTAAACGACTACTGTATTAACAAATCGATCGAGCTTCTCCTCACCCATCATCATCGAAGTCGATCAGCCTGCACCCGTCGATCGTCGGCGTCAGTCAGCGTCAGTCATCGGCGTCGTCGTCACTCGTCTAAGGTTCGTCGCCTGTCTCTCGTCTCTCTCTCTTCTCATCTCTCTCGTCTCTCATCTCTCTGTCTTATAACTAATAAGTTTTATATTGTATGCATATGTATACTATATACATATATATGAATCTGCCGATTTAGTGTTTTTTTTTTACTGTGCACCAGCAAGGCCCATGTACACAGACCCATTTTGCTTTCTTGAGGCCTAAACCAAACGGTGAACATGTGTAATGGAATTTTAGAAATTTAATACTATATATATATATATATATATAATATTTTTATTTTTCTATTTTTATATTCAACATATTCCCAAACCTATCATATTCCACTTTTTGAAAAAATCACGTATCCGTGTATCCGTATCATATATATCCGTATCTCGTATCCGTATTCGTGCTTCATGTAAATGTGCTTCATGTAAATACCAATGGGCAAGAGCCTGAGTAATATTACTACACAGATACGAACGTGACTACATGAAGAGTAACATAGAGATATTAAGGGTAAGTCATTGATCCTGAAGGATAGAATACGGAGACTTCAAACAAATTACCGTAAATTTAAAATCAAATTTTACAGACATGCAATGAGAGAGAGAGAGAGAGAGACCTTCAATGGTGGAGAACTTGCAGGAGTGATGTGACATTTTGTGATGACCCTGTCGCCTTCGACCATTGTCAGACATGGGTAATCTATCTTCTTCAAACATTGTGGCTTTTCCCCAACTTTTGGCCATGACACCTAAAGAAATCTGATTCATCAACTTCTCTTTGGCAACATATAGAAAGGGTTTATTTTTGTTTTGGGTACAGTTTTTCATTGCAACAAAAACAAATATCACAAAACCCCTAGGAAAGCTGAAACCAACTCTGCAACTAGGCAGAGCCAAGAAACATAGCAAAACCAAAGGAGAACTTTTACGGATGAGCCACTTCTCTTTACCATGTAGAATGTGACTTATGTTTGTCTATTAATGCAAATTAAATTAGGGTAAATTATTTGTAAAATTGCAATGATATGGTATACGAATAGACTAAACCCTTGTGATAATTATTTTAAATTGAATTTACTCTTAAAATCATACTGACTTCTATGATTTTTAGTTTTTTTTTTTTTTTATCATGTCACACAGCAAAATATGGGTTAAAAAGCAGATGTATCAAGAAAAGTCTGATATGTTATCTATATAGTGTTGAGATAATATTATATAACTATCCATCTGTGATCATTTTTCTTGCAGGAAGATATAACAAAAGCAAAATCATATTATCTCAAACATAGCATATTTTACGATTCTGTCCATGTTCGTTGTTGTTTCATGTTGCAGAGTATGGGATGGGAGCAGAGGTATCAACACAGGTAGATATGTATAGCTATGGAGTTTTACTATTAGGAAGGTTCACTGGAAAAAGACCTACAGGCTACAGATAACTGTTTCAGTATCAGATTTTTTATTTTATTCTAATAGTCTCCACCCCTACCCAAATGACATCCGTTATGAAACCATTAAACATTTGTAATTCTATCCATTCATCAAAATCACATTTTTTAGTATATAGAGAAATGGTAACTAAGTACTGCCATAATGCAAATTTCAATGTTCATAGTTCAAACGAAATTACACTAAAGCCCCCTGAACTTCGCAAATTCTGTATTTTACCCCAACTTTTTCCACCTAACCCCGACTGGTCCCGACTTTCCGACTTATTCTCAACTATTCGTCCCAGCGAGTAAATGACCCGACAACACACAAATCCCCTCAGTCAGGCACCGACTAGCGACTAGGCACCGAGTAATACCAAGTTTTAGAACACTTCAATATACATTGCTAAAGTGGAGGTTGCCTTGCATCCGTTTTTCAAATTGGAGTTTCATGTTCTGCTGAACTATCAGGTGAATGAATGAATGCAAGGGATGTTCTTATGGCACTACACAAGATTAGAAATGTGTTTAAGGAGAAGTTGTAAGTTCGTTTTGACTTAACATAGTTATTGTTTATGTTTTAGAAACAACCCAGATTGGTTAGAATGCAATAAAGGCTAAGAAAGTGGACTAGAGATAGCCCATTATTGTTTACTTAGTGCAAAGCAGCTCAAGTGGGATTAGAGGTACTGTTGGGTTTGTTTTCCATGTTATTCATTAGTACTGCATTCATGTCATGATACATCTTTGCCAACCATTAACAACTGAATGTTGGTGTTGAAATTCTAGGAATGGTCATTTGGAATCCTATAACAACTGGTCTGAAAGCTCACAATCGTTGGGTGGTATATATTCCTTAATTTTGTTGTTGATGTTCTGCATTTCTTTCCTTCTATAGTCCTTATGAAACTTACCTTTTATTCTTTCAATAGAATTTGGGTATTTTTACAATGGAAGAATGCCGCGCCTCTACTCATGCGGGAATTCCCTCCGGTCTGGACTACCTGTACCAAAAGAAATTGCTATCTTGGATCATTAGAAGTTGAACAGGAAAGAAAATTTTCTTGTCGAGGTACGTTTCAAGGAATAATTTTAGCACAATGGAAACAAAATGACTATAAATATTCAAGTCCCCAATATCACCAATTCTAGGCTCAAGTTTCATCTGATACATGTTTTTCATTGAAGGGTTAAATTTTAAAATCGGATATGTTTATCTAACCCTGGTAGGAAAGAAGGTTAAATTTCTGTGGATTGAAGTGTGTTTTAATTACCACCAAGCCGTCCATGAATTTCCTTGGCTCAGAAAATAGGTAAGATTGGCACGACAGGATGGAGATCTCCAATTGAACAATTGCTCTATATGGGGAAGGATTGCATGTCGTACTAACTCGGAACTTCCTGCAGTGAATGCGAGACATGTTTGGTTTGAATTTTGGGTTTGGTTTTCAAGGTGATGATTGGGGAGAAAAATTAGTGTAATAATTGAACATATGAGAATAATAATTAAATATAAGGGCAATAATTAGAAATAAATGTGAGTAATGATTAAGTATAAAAGAAAAAACCGGTCGAAAAATCCAAAACGAACAAGGTCAATTTTGGGTTGGACTACAAAGAAATATTTGCCCTCAGCTCAAAATAAACACGATCCGAGTATTGTTGTTAATTGTAATTGGGAGTTGTTTCCGATGGATGTGAAAAATGCGTGTTTGTATGGAGAAGTAGAAGATGAAGTTTACATGACTATTCCCCCTTGACACCCTCTAAAAGAACAGAAACAGTTAGTTTGCAAATTGAGGAAAGCCCTTTATGGACTAAAACCCCTATTGATGGTGGAGAGGGTAAAACCCGTACTCCCTCTTAGGTGCCCTAGCACGGCCATACAACGTGGATATGCCCTACAGGGGAGCCGAGCTAGAGAGGCCACGAGTAGGGCCGGGCGCGCAGTACGTAGTCGAC
>JAXBDA010005983.1:0-22305 GCA_036023075.1 Gaultheria prostrata | reverse complement strand
TATAAAGTGTTGGCTTTGGCCCAAGGGGTGTTTTAATTTCTCCAACCTTGGTTTGAGTCCTCTCTTTTCTCCCTCCAACTTGATGCACCCATTGTCAAATTTTCTTCAATAAATTTTATTGCCGTTTAAAAAAAAAAAGTGTCGTCTTATATGAACTTTTTAAAATTCGGTCATATTTTATACTTTTGTTATTTCTCTTGTCGATACGAATGATTAATCTCCAAAAAATCATTAGATAAATTTCATAAACTTTTTGTCTAATGATTTTTTTTCCGGTATTTTAAAATTTTATAATTTTTGTCATTTTGTTTTTGGAGTTAATCATTTTTTCCGGTATTTTAAGTATTTTTTTCTTTATTTTAAGCATTTTCCATTTGCCACATAAGCATTTTCCGTCATTAATTTGACGGAAGGGCAAAATTGAAATTCGTCTGAAGGATGAAATTGACACAAAATATTTTGCAATGACAAAATTGAAACTTGGTGTATTTTATAGGGACTAAAATAGTAGATAAGCCTTGTTTATTTTGTAGAGCTCGCTAATAATAACTGTCGAAACTTTATATCCAACACAAAATAAATTGGTAAGGAGTGAAGAGGCCCAACATTATATCAAGTGATCACTCATTCCATCCCCAAGCAATGTGGGACTATATTCCTTAACATCCCCTCACGTGCAGCCGCATTTGAGGTCTGTCACGTGTAGCCTCTTTTTGGCTATCATCGTGCAGCTTTTTGTTGGTCTGTCATCATGGGATGTGGATTGTGAATTTTATAAAGTGTGGGGTAGAATCGGTCCCGCTCTAACATCATGTGAGAACTTTATATCAAACTCAAAACCAATTGAAAATGAATGAAGAAGCGTAACATTATATTACGTAATCACTCATTCCATCCCCAAACAATGCCGGACTATATTCCTTAACAATAACAACAATGTTAAAACTCTTGGCAGATGATCGGAACACATTTCTTTTCTCTAAATGATTGGGTTTCAATTCAGCGTACCAGAATGTGTTTAGTTAAATTTACTTGAAAAGGAAATTGATTGATGTAGCTCTTTAACAGTCATTATCATTAAATTAGGCCAAAAGGACAATAAAAGAAGCAGAGAGAGTCTGCTCCTCAAGAATAATGAAAGTGTTTTGATGATCCAAGGTGTCCGGGTTAATTTTTGCGCATTTGACTAACTCATAAAAGACCAATCCAACCTTTTCACTCTAGAAGAATTGGTCCCACAAGTATTGTTAATAATTAAGAGATTTCAAATTTTAGACCACGAAACGAAGCGATCTCCTAAGTCTCGGACATTTTCCACTAGGTCAAGTACCCCTTGATACAGAGAGTCCTTTTTAAAATTATTTTTTAGGCTATCATACATCTTGTTTTTTTCCCCTAGTAACGATATTTAGCTCCATATGTTGCACTTTAAAGAACACGAGACTCATATAATCAATGTGATTAGAACATAAGGTGTCACGTCAAATCGTAGCAAAATATAGTTATCATCATCTTATTGTGACTCAAGAAAAGCTTACGATTATAAATTTTATTGGATGCTCAGACAAGGTGGAGCAAGTGGTGGAAGAGGTTGAAGTTGTGGCGGAGGTGGTGGACAAAGTGGCCGTCACGGCCGAGAAAGTATCGGCAGAAGTGGCGGATAAGCTCCCGGACAACAGCAAATTGAAGGAAGTGGCTTTGATTGTAGAACATGTATCTACTGTGGCTGCTACCGATGCTGAAATAGCAGAAGATTTCATTCACAAGGTTTGTGCTATTTTACTTCACGAAATTGATAGGAGTATCTATTCACAAGCTATATATGTGTAAAACAACTCGTTTTTATTTCTCTAATAACTGAATGTCCGAGCCCACTTAAGGGTCCTGATATTAATGATCAGACAAACCTTTCAGTGAACCATATGACCTCATTGAGGATAATTACTTATTGTTTTTCTATGCCCACTTGGCCAAACAGCTTTTGTGACTCGGCCCTGCCCTAGTTTGCTGCTCTATCAAAGATTGTAGGGCTGAACGTCAATTAGTTGTCCTGACTTGATACCATCTTCGACGCGTTCCTCAACTTGTTTGGATTATAAAAAAACAAGTTGTTTGACTATTTTATTTTTCGATCATAACAAGGTGTTTGACTTGATACATGGTTTTATTCTCAGGTTGAGGAGTTGAAGCATGATTTGACTGACTTGGGGACAATGGTTGAGCCTGTTATTGAGAAGATCATCCCCAAGGAACATGGTGGAAATTAA
This sequence comes from Gaultheria prostrata, assembly GCA_036023075.1. Lineage (NCBI taxonomy): Eukaryota > Viridiplantae > Streptophyta > Magnoliopsida > Ericales > Ericaceae > Gaultheria > Gaultheria prostrata. The sequence continues at coordinate 20,038 of JAXBDA010005983.1, read as the reverse complement.
ATTAAATTAAATAGAGTTCAGAAAAGAATAATTTCTATTTCTATAGCCCTAGCTAATTGCAATACTCTTCACTTGATCATATTCCAATACATGTATATATTGAAGAACATGTAATTAAGTTCCGCACTTCTAACAGTTTGAACAGAGAATCCACTTGTTTCATCTCCTAATTCCAATTCAACTTTTTTATCTGTGAAGATTGCAAGTAGAGTTCTTGGAGTAATTCTTTAATACTTGTGGGTTCAAATTGGTAAAACATAATTAAAAATCTGTACCCATTATTCGAATTTGTAGAAATTCGGCTCGATTTTCCGAGGCAAGAAGCAAGAGCCGAGCCGAGCCGAGCCGGCCGGTCCTGCCCTTGTCCTGATACAGTTGGGTTTGTTCCACAACAGGGTTCTGAACTCTCTGTAAATCTTGTCCAGACGGTGATCAAATCCGTCCAACAGTTGATTCATATTACAGCCAATTTTAGACTTCGTTTGGACTTCCTAAAGATTTGTTCCCTTGTTAGTTTATGTCTTGGGGTGCAAGGAAATCAATTTGGGTAAATATTGGCTTTAAAAATAATTTTGTGGCTATAAATATAGCCTTAAACTTCTTGAGTGAATCCCTCTTAGAGGCCCATAGGAGGTCTCATCTGTAGACTATTAAGGTTCTTCTATACGATCGTCATCAGTTTTTGGTTGCCCCCTTCAGGGTGAGTAATGTAGGCCTTCGGCCATATGGGAGATCATTTGTTTCGATGATTCTGTCTAGTTGAAATCGTAGGGCTTCTTGAGAATCATCTCTATATGTGTGACATCCGGTCACGTCTGTGGAACTCCGTTCATTCTATGTCTCTTGGTTAAAACCCCTAGGGTTTGTGAGACTTGATGAGAGAGAATCTGTTTGGTGAGAGATTCTAATTGGGTTTTGGTGAGAGAACTTGTAATTGGGGTTGGTAAATGTCTCTTTGTAGTAGTTCGTCTGTTTGTCGCTATTGTAACTCTTCAAAGCATTGTTCTCTTCACATAGTGGAATCGCCTCTCTTTTGCTTGCCCCGAGGAGTAGGTTTACATCTGTAAGTCGAACCACGTAAATATTGGATGTATTATTTGTTTGGTTTCTCTCTATATTTTTTGCATATGTTTGGTTTGTTGCTTCTACGTTGTCATGACCATCAATACTCATCGGGTTGTGGTTGGGTTCTTAGGGGGCCGACGCCCAATACAAAACTTTTGCAAGTCACCCCATTGCTATTTGGCACAAGAACGTTGTGCTTCTTTTTTTTTTCGAGCTAAAGATCATCCTAGATATATTACAAAAACCCTTGGCAAGGCCTTTAAGAGCCAAAACCAAGAGTTGGTTCCCCAAATCCGGGGCCCTCGAGTCCAAAAACGATGGGTGAGGGGAGATCTTCTCTCCCTAGGGAGAGAGTCTCAACCACTCACAACCATGGAGGTAGGAGAGAAGAGAGTGTCAGGAGTAGACGGGAGACGAAGAGAGGAGGAAGAGAGATCAGAAGGGGAAAGTCAAAAACAAAGGAGGGAGAAGGGAGGGGCGGGTTAGGGTTGGGCGGGAACCCAACCACCCAAACTCTCTTTCTCCCTCCCTCGTCAAGTGAATATGAAATGCAAAAATTCGTATAATGACCCATGTTCGCAAATAATAGTAACTTTGGTACATGCCAAGTTATTATACTCCAGTAAGTTACTGTGTCAGTGATTTTTTCGAAACGTACCAAAAAAAGGGCCAAATTATGTGGATCAAATGGAAATGTTTATGCCCTAACATTAGACGAATTACAAATCTAACATCTCCAATGATCTTAGACACTTTCCAACATTCAAAAAAAAACTGGCAAAGGACTCCCGTAAACTATCAAAGAGCCTTGTCAAATTCTTTGCCAATTTTTTTTTTGCAGAATTCGCAATGATATAAGAATACGCAAACAACATTCTTGTCATAAAATAGAATAATTGCACAACTACACCATAGAGTACATCTATAACAATACATTTGTTCTTCCTTTTTTATTTCACTGAATTCATTAGAGTTTCAGATACAAATCTAACATGATAACCTCTTTTCTGAAGCACAGCTTTAAAGCACGTCTAATTTACACTTTCTGGAAAAAAAAATTGCAAATCAATATCCCTTCCAAAATGTTCATAACGAATCTCGGTTATCCTGTAGAACAATGGTTCAATTTTCGCAAGGCTGAAAAAATCATATGTTATAAATGGAATTTGATGATATGACGTTATCATGTCTGAACCAGTAAACCAGGGTTACGATTCAGATAAACCATCAGTCTTGCTGTCAGATCTTGGTTTCCCATTTTTGGTTACGATACCGCTTTCTGAACCGTAGACGTGCCCCATTTTGGTTCGTTTCGTATCCAAGTATCTTTTGTTTTCCTTAGTAATGGGTGTAAGAAGGGGTACTCTGCCTGAAACCGCTAAACCGTAACCCTTGAGCCCGATGTATTTTGCAGGGTTGTTTGTCATCAACTTCATCGTTCGAACCCCAAGATCTCTTAGCATCTGCAATATCGAAGAAAAAACAACAAAAAAATAGTTCGGTAATTCCATTCTAGTTCGAGGAGAAGAGAAGAGACACATTTATGCCATATTTGCGTAGCAATGCTGGTTTAGGATTCTAAATTTTCTGCTTTGTTTCTTGAAACGAATAAACACTTGGAAAAGGAATGATGATACATGCAGAACGGTTTTGCAAGAAAACAAAATGGCCTATACAATTAAAGTAGACAAAACTAAGCCTTTTGTACCTTTGGAGTAGGCTGCATAAATCCTCTTTCGGCATTATGGTGTAGAGGTCACCAGGTCGGCGTTAAATCAAATTTAATACATCCTGGGGCGGAGCCCGGTTGATTTTAGGTTAGCGGTTAAAAATTAGATCGCTATGCAAGTTATGTTTTCTGTTTGCTCATGCAAAGAAATAACTAAATAAGAGGTTATTGATACTGTATTTTTGCTTTATAATTGGTCCCAATGAATTATTATGCTTCGAAAATAATGTACGATAACCTCATTTGGATTACTATCAACTCTCGAAAAGGAGAAAAAACTTGAGAATTATATACATTTTAAGCAAGTTGGGGCAATTTATGAAATTTTGTGGGGTCAAAATTGCAAAATTTCTCCAAACTATCAAAAATCCTTGTGAGAGGGGTCAAGTGACCCCTTTTGTCCCTTAATCCCTTCGCCCATGAGTACATCTATTGAGTATTTATATTTTCTAAACTTCACCTCTATCGCATTTCGACCTTGGGCTAAGCCCAAATGGCCCTCGCCCAAAGCTTTAAGGGGTGAGGTCATGGATATGAGTTCATAGAGCAGTATCGATGCTCCAGCTCAGGAGCAGCATACTTCATCCTATACTCCAGGCACAGAAAAAACCTATGCTTGTGTCATGACTCGAGTCTTATCTTTCTTACAGTCAGACTCAAACCCGGCAAGAGGCCGAGGTTCGTGTGTTAGGTAGTTTGAGAAGTCCCGAGACGCAAAAAAAATATTATGAAAATATAAGTCCAAGTATGATTATGCTAAATCCAGTTAAAGTAAATATTTTGCTCATTTGCATATCATTTAAGTCCATTATCCTAGTGATATGGAATTCGTTTCTCTCTAGGAATTCACTCTAATTAGGTCATAGGATAGCGGAAGAAGATCAAAGGCTTCCATCGTAGTTGTCAAACTATGGTCTTTAATCGGTTATCCCTAGGGCCTAAAGCGTATGCTGCACATGATTGCGGAGAAGTCAATTGTAATTCAACGAAGAATGAGTGTCTCCCTTATGATGTTAATATCCTAGATTCAATATAGCTTGGGATGCCACATAAAAATGAATATATTATGTTGTTTTCAAGAGAAAGAACTACAAAAAAAACAAGACAACGAAATCACTTTACATGCAGCATAAAAGTGAAATAGCTTACGTTTTTTCAAGAGGAAGCTTCAAGCTTCAATAAAATAAAAAGAAGACGAAACTCACTTTAGATATAGTATCACAGAAATTCTAACCCTAAACAAAACATAACAATAATAATCATAACAATCAGGAAATCAAAAAAGCAGCTTTGCAATCTGCAAGCATGTGGGGGGTAAAACAAAAAGATGTAATACTTAGACCAACAAAAAAAAAATTGAGGAAGTACCTGTGCACCAATGCCGTACTCTCTCGAATCAACAGGCAAACCCAGCTCCTCGTTGGCTTCCACAGTGTCACGTCCATCATCTTGTAAGTTGTAAGCACGAAGCTTGTGACCCAAACCGATGCCCCTCCCTTCATGGCCACGGAGATATACCAAAATACCCTTCCCGGCAGCCTCTATCTGTCGCATTGCAAGTGCCAGCTGGTTCCCACAGTCGCATCTTGCCGATCCAAATATGTCTCCAGTAAGGCATTCTGAGTGCACCCTCACAAGAATATCCTGGCCATCACCAATATCACCCTGTTCCCATAAAATCAAAATATAAAAAGTTAATTGTGCCTAAAAATGCTTAGGGATTGTTTTGCCTTTTTAAAAATACAAAAATGAAGCTCAATTATGTTATTCCTTCAGTCAAACGAATAACAAAAAGATAGAATGGTCAAAAGACTCCAGGTTTCCTTTTTTTTTTTTTTTGGACAAGGCAACTGTAATGATCAACAAATTTACCCAAGAGGAAAATACCGAATAATTAAGAGTCTCGAGACTTGATGATAAAAGCTTTCCCCTTTTCCTAATGCGTTCATTACTATACCTTTGCCATTTTCATAGCCGAAACAATTTTAGTTGAATAGTAGGGGCAGGAATGCCGAATCAAGTTAGGACAAAAATGAAAAATGTATGCATCATGCAAAAACAAAGACCCATGGCCAAGCAACGCAGAAGGATAATTTATGAACGAATTAATGAGAGAAGAGCAACAATGAGCAAGAGTGCTCTTGAATACTTTAGTATTGATTACTTCAGCCTCGTTAATCTTGTATTTGGATTGTAATGTAAAACGAAACCCTAGTAATTGAAACCAGAGGTTGTCGGTTGAGCTTCAAATATTGCTCACCTTGACCATTGCAATGTGCTCAATCCCATCCAAGACCGACTTGTAGCAGTATGCAGTGAAAGGGCCCCACATAGTTGGTATCCTTGCAGCGGAAGAACGCTCCACTAGTTTATCTGTCTTCCTCCTATATCTGCCAATTTTAGACCATATTTAAAAAGTCATTTCCTGCATATGCATTTTCAATCTGATGCTATTAAACATTACAAAACGTTTGCCAAATAAGATGCCACTACTTAGATAAAACAAGGAAGAAGAGAACATTCCTTACACAGGCACAGCAGTAAATCTGGCAGACTGACTAAATGTTGGAATTTCAAGCAATAAAACACGCTATGACATAATGGACAAAATCGTGAAGACAGAAGAAGGGCTACAAAAAAATACTATACCAACTACCATAATAAATAGATATTGAAACATTTGATAAACATATGTCTGTGTCTGTGTGTATTCTTTTGTTACCAATCCATGTGATCAAATCATGAGCTTCCAACCTGCCCTCTTAAACCGTACATAAAATCAGGATCCATATCCACGTACCCTTTATTTTTCAACTTGACGTGACACCTAGATTCACACCCGTACCCTAGTCCGAGTAACCCCGGTGCTAACTAGTCACCCCTAATCTTGGTGTTGGACCCCCGCCTAGTGACTAGGCGGGGACTAGTCGGCCTAGGCGGGGACTAGTCGGCCTAGGCGGCCGACTTTTAGAATACTGCACACAAGGAACCCCATTGGTTCACCCAACTATGAGGTGGACTGCTTATCCTTTTGGCTTTGAGACCAGACAACTCAAGGTGGTATCAAGCAACCAGTGCAAGCTGGACAGCTTGACAGAAAAGTGAGCCCCCTTTTTCAGCCAAGAAATATGTTAAATGTTTTCTTGCCCAAAATGACAAAATCCTGCAATGCATCTGGTTATGTTCAATACATCCTTCTTGTCACCCTTGTGTAAAAGTATAACCTTGCTTATAGTGATTCCTCATGCCATCAAAAGAATGGCAGCTCCTTTCCTTCATTACTACCACATTGCCCAATAGTTCCTCCCTTTTGCTCTTTCGGCAACATCTCCTCTTATACTTGTCAACAACCTCCCCAAGTATGAACTTATCCCCCATCACATCAGTCTAGAGATCAACAAGGTACATGCCTTCCCTGCCTCTCTAGTGTGAATGAGAAGGGGATTTATCCATCATCCTACCCTTTACATGTGCAAATCAGCTAAAAAGGACCTTCATTCATGTAATAATATCACAAAAACATCTTTCTATAGCATGTTTCAGAGCTAAAGAATGTGACCTAGGATGTAACTTCTACACTCCAAAGTCCCAATTCATTTCCAATGAAAAACAAATATTTTGTGGTCCATACAAACTTCCAAACATGATTCAACCTTGAATTTTCCACCTAGTCAATCCATCCAATCCAATCCTCCCCTTCTACAAACTAGTCCACGCAATACTATGTCTAAAGACGGCATCTGATCATGTTACCAAGAGCACAGGGGTTGGGGAAGCACCAGAAGAAAATAATACTTGAAAAAACCACCTTAGCAGACTGGGAACAAGGCATACATGTAGCTGACCAAGGCAGAACTACATGGCAAACTAGTTACGTTATTAAAGGATACACGTGTAAAAAATGAAGGCATTTGTAAGCATTTTGCACCACCCCAAACCATTTGGCATACAGTTGTTAAAAGCTATAACGCAGGCAACACAGATAGTCCTTGTGAGGTTGGCAACTGTCAACACCCCAAAGCGTTTGGCATACACTTCTTAGAGTTTCATAGGTAACAAAATACTTATTTGAACAGGAATATCTTAAGTGTTATTAAAAAAGGAAAGAGGCAATAATTAACTAAATCACACTTCTTCTTTTTTTTTTTTTAACGGCAATAATTAACTACATCACATATTAGTTTTGGTATTTGGGGGAAATCTGAATCTACCTTGTAGGCTAGTGCTATGAATACAACGAGTCTATTGTATGACCTGCGTTACTTCAAAAACTGAATACTGCCAACCAATCGGCATAATCGTCAAGCAAAATAGTCAATAAAAACTCCTAATCTAACTACTTATGATAAAAGCTCGGCCACTTAAAATTCAAAGAAAAATAACCAAAATATTCCGCGCACATTTCGAGTTGGTTGCATTCAATACGATAGAGTAATTGGTGGCAATCAATACCACAATACGTTTGCCCATCCGCCTGCATAAAGTAATTGGTTGCATTCAAGTTCTGTAAGTAGTACTAGGGCAATTGACGACAGAGTCGGTCTTTATCCATAGAAAAAAATTACACAAACTACTATAATAGGTAAATGGAGAAATTTTATCACAGAAACTCATAAATGGCGGAAAAGGAATACCCTTCTCAGGGATTATATTCAAAAAGTACCTGATTAGATCAGCAATGGAAATGATTTTCATATCATGTGACAGCGCAAATTGCTGAAGCTTTGGTAATCTAGCCATGGAACCATCATCATCCACAATCTCACATAGAACGGCAACTGGGTCAAAACCAGCTAGAACAGTGAGATCCACGGATGCTTCTGTATGTCCAGCTCTTTTAAGAACACCACCCTCCCTGTACTTCAATGGGAATATGTGGCCTGGACGGTTAAAATCCTCAGGCTTTGAATCTTTGGATGCAAGAGCCAGTATTGTTGTTGCTCTATCATTAGCTGATACCCCTGTTGTTGTACCATGTTTTGCATCCTGCAAAATATGACCTGTTAATGAATTAAAAATATGCATAACCAGATGATAACAACCGTATAATAATTAAGTTGTGTTGGGAAATGCTTCGAAAACGGTAATTAGAAGCTTTAAAAGGTCCGTGGCAGTCCTTATTTGTTAAAAACTTTACAACCTTCTGAGATGCTAAAGCAGTACGATCCTCAAACATAGGATTTTGTTACTGTTTTCAGAATACTTGCAGAATATTTCCAAAAGCTTGTTCGGTTTATGGTTTCTTATTTTTTTTTAAAAGAAGTAGCATTTTTTAGAAGACAAAAAAAGATACTTTCAATTTCTCAAAATCAAATGCGCTAACAATTCAATATGGATATAAAAATGTGAACGTACGTTTTACACAACTGATTCTGAAAACTCAACGAAACAGGCTGTAGATTCTAAAGGAAGTGCATATCAAAAACGGATTTTATAAAACAATTGGAAATTTGAATTTTTGGAGAGTGACAATTGAAATTATTTTTTAAATGGTACAAGTCCCCAAAACTAAGAGGAAAAATCAAAAGGCCTCAGGAAGTAAAACAACTACATACCACTGACACTGTGAATGCAGTAGAGAGTTTCTCTTCATTAGCTTTTGATGCTACCATCAAAGGAAGTTCTAATCTCTCAAGATCATCCCCTTCCATGCTAACACACACGATTCCAGTTCCATGTTTGACAATAAAGGCCATAGCTTCCGGTGTAACCTTTGCTGCCGCCATTATCAAATCTCCTTCATTTTCCCTATCCTCGTCATCTACAACCACTACCATCTGCAATATAACTCCAAATTAATGAGGAAAATATGTTTTTGTGTTTGTGCGTGTCTGTGAAGCACCGACACTCCTCAATATCAGACACATCAAGGACAGGGCCGGATCGTATGAGACAGGCCAGTGCATGTCCAATTAATTGCATTAACTTTTAAGCATTAAAATGCTTGGGACATGAGCGTCTCAGGTGAGACACGATGGGGGCCGATCTGTAATTAAAAACTTCTTTAATGGGTCAAATTATCCTAAACGTTCCTATCAAAAAACAAAATGTTGTCCTAAACTTGTCACCAGTACCTAGTACCTTGTAGTTTTGATCTTTTTGAGTGATATCATCTATTGTTTAGGTAGAGGTAGTGTTCATATTCATTTTTTGCTACATTAGAAACAATTTTCATTAGTGCTGGTTCATTGTTATCTGTGATGCTAAATCAATTTAACGAACGACTCAATATAGATATATGTTTCGTTTTCACTGTGTCCCCCACCATGTCCGCATCCCCATTTTTTGAAATTTTCGCCTCCCATTCCGTCTCTATTTGTGCTCCTAGGACTAAGTGTGGTAGAGAAAAACTGCTTCAATTCTTGTTACAAAGTTCAAGAGATAACCAACCTTTCCCTGGCGAATATCTTCGATTGCCTCAGAGATGGATGAGAAACCTTTCGTGGGAAGGTCTAAATCAAATTCACCATTATCACTAGGAAAACCAATAGTTGTTGGAGCGGTTTCTGCAGCAAGTGTTCCAAGTGCTATTGCATCAGGCTGTATCTCAATCCCAGCTGATAACTCACCAAGGAGAGTACTTTTCACTGCAACATTAATGCCATTGGGATGAGAACGGAGGTCACCTTCTCCTGATAACAATGCAGCTTTAGTTCTAACACCACTCTTGATACTGAAGAATGATTTGGGTCCTTGCTGGATCAAGAACACATCGGATACACGACCATTTGCTGGAAATAGTTTCATACCGGGTAGTCCACTGGACAATTTGGATTGTTTGAATGCTCTGCAAAAAAGTGACGATCAACAACATATTCCGATCACCAAAGCAAAATAAAAAGGTTTTACCATACAGAGGTTCGTCACATTTTAGTTCAAAATCGAATCGCCACATTTCAAACATTATGAAGAGAGCGAAAATTCAAGGATTGGTAAAACCATTTCTTTTGTTGCAACCTGAACAAGATTTTGACAAACTTTATAGCACAAAAAATTGATAAATCCATTCCCATCTCAGCATATCAGGTCGTAATTGGCAACTTAAACAGACATATCCTTAAAGCCTAAAAGAGGGAGGAACTGCACAAGGTTAGAAGCCAAGAAAAACCTTTCTTTGGGAATTTCACTTGGCTAAATGAGCCAGCCGAGCATATTTTTTTCGAGTTTCTTCTTAATCGTGGGGGATGGTGGGCCAAGAGGTCTAACACAATATGTGGTTGTCTAACACTCTTTACAAAATTAACCGAAGGGAGACACAAACAAGTAATGACCGATCCCATGTATAATCATTTAAAAAAAATTGATTTCCCAATAACAAGCAATCGTAGAGAGCCTGTAGCTTGACCAGAAGTTTGGCACATGGAATGTATGCGGGAACTTCTTGACATGAATGATTTTGTTAACAGAAAATCAAGTCACAATCACAAAAATTTCGAAGTTAAACATAACCCAACCAATAATTTCGAAGTTAAACAAAAGCCAATTAATAGCCAAAAAACAGAACCACCTTTTTTTTTCTGCATACAACCATTTCTCCCAAGCTTACTTCATAAAAACAAGGCATATGCCACCATTGACATGCAAATTCACTTAGACCTAGCGTACGTTATGATTTTGTAGTGAGCCAAATAGAGAAATTCACCTATCTCATATTCCATACTCAATTACACTTAGGCCTCGTTTGTTTGATCGGAGATAAATGGATGGGATATGAAATCCCTTGGTTATGGGTGGGATATGAAATCCTTGGATATTGCTCAAATGGAAAATGGGGCCACTCCAACCCATCCCAAATCCCCCCAAACACACAAGGCTAGGGAAAAAAAAAAATTGGCATAAACCAATGCCATGGGTCTTCGTCAAATCATCTAAAGCCAAATCCTAGCTTACAAAATCAGATTCAGACAGAACATATAGAACGATAATCACATCAAAAAGCGAAAAAAAGAAAAGAAAATCCAAAAACATCAAAACCCACAAAGTTTTCAGTTCATTCATATACTGTAAAGAAAATTTTGAAGGAAAATTACAAACTTGGACTGAGTAAAAAGAAGAGAATATGCTGGAAATATCCCCAAAACAAGAGAGCTCTTACTTTGCACTTGAAGGAGCCGTTGCAGGGCAATAACTGTAAATGGAAGCCATTGTTGAAGATTCCAACGGTTCTCAAATCAAAGGAAGAATCGAATCTTGTTATCCCAACTGGGTCTCTCCCTCTCTCCCCGCCTCCCTCTCTTATATCAATGGGGAGAGAGAGAAGGAAGAATGGAGAAACAGCGAAGAAATTGTGAACAATTTGATAGGAACAATCTTACCTGGTGGTGAGATACCAATATCACCGACCAATGATGTGATGAGAAAATTTACATAAACAATTTTAGGAAAATGACAAATTAATGGTAGTTGGGGCAAAAAATTACGATTTCATGGTCATGGTTTTACAAACTAACCAATACATGACACGGAGAATAATAATTACACATACACGGTATTTTATCACTGCACTACCCAAAACATCCTCGAGTGTATTTTTTTCCAAATCATACAAAACTCTAAGTGCAATGATTTTGAAATAAGATGCAATGTTGGTTCATACAAGGTGCAAACCTAATACAAGGGTCTGTCCAAACAGTTTGATTTGACCAAAAAATGGCAAGACAAGTTGACCTAACCTAAGCGTAATGAGTTTGAGCTAATCGAGAGGAAAAAAGAACAATCTTTTCATTTTTCAAAACAAAAAATATGATTTAGACATTACAAAGCGAACCCAGTTGTTCTCACTTGAGTGCAATATAGTTTCAGCCGGAGTGTAATACATTTTGATTCAAGGTGCAATATATAGTTTCTTAAAAGGGAACAATTGTCATTTTTTTCAAAATAAAAAATTGGATTTTGATTTCATACGTGCAACTCAATCTTCCTCATAGGGTGCAATGATATTCTCAAAGGGTACAATGTTAATTCACTCAAGGTGCAATGTTTTTTCTCGATTCCAAACCCAAAATTTGTGCAATGTTTTTGTTGAGAGGTGCAAGGATTTTTCATTTAAAGTGTAATGCTATTGCATGCAAGGTGCAAGGGGGGTTGTTCTGGGTTTGATTTCTGATTTTTTATTTTTTTTTTTGAAGGAAGATCGATCTCCTAGTTTTGATCTGGTGTTATTTTGGTTTCTGGGTTTGAGTTATGGTTGATTGTTTTAGTGAGTGCAATGTTTTTGTTGCAAGGTGCAAGAATATTTCATTTACAGTGTAATGCAATTGCATGCAAGGTGCAAGGGGGGTTATGTGTGTTAGGGCTTTAAAAATCAGAAGGGTAATTTGAACTTGTAATTTGCTAGTGTCATGTAAGTGAAATTATTTTTTTTCTTTGTCATGAATCCAGTAATTTCCGAAAACCTTACCATAAAATCGGAATTTTTAATTTTAAAAACCACTGTTTGATCATTTTCCTAAAGGATTATTCTAATACAATGAATGGTCTTTGATATATCTCTATAGAAACATATACTATTTGTATATATTGAAACTAATTTTAATAACATGTAGTTAATACAAATAATATGGGCTTACAAAAGTGCATAGACCGAACACATGCATATTCGAAGCGCAGTGCATCGACCGAACACATGCGTATTCGAAGCGCTAAAAAAAAATTGGTTTTTTGGTTTATTCGTTTTGTCCTTAATCAAAAAAAACTTTGCATTTGTTAGTTTTGCGTCGATTTTTGGTGGTTTATTGGTTCGTCTCGATAAGAGGAATCTAAAAAGTATGAAATTATAGTGAAATTAAATTATTATTTTTTAATAAATCCAAAATTAATCCAATAAACCACGTATTTTTTGCTTTATTAAAAAAAAATTAGTCTTAACGATAATTTTATATTTTTTAGATTCGTCTCGTTGAGAGGAACCAATAAACCACAAAAATTTGATACAAAACTAACATTTGCGAAAAAAAATTTGAATAAAGACAAAATGAATAAACCAAAAAATTGGTTTATGTTTTTTTGCCAAAGCACGTCATTGATCACCCTATCAAATAGTAATAACTTGTAGTTGGGTTGAATAAGGTAACATGGCCCGAGTTGGTGAACGAAATCATGTCATCACAAATGGTTGGTCAACTATCATAATTCTCTCTACATTGGAGGAGGAGATGAAACTCTAATAAAAGTGCAATATACTATGACGAATGAGTCGTTCAAATCAAAATGAGCTGTCACGAAGAAATGACCGAATCGATGATCCTAGCGACGGTAGACGGAAGAACAGGCCTACGGTACTATTTCAGATTTTCAGATACTGTGGACAGATGCACTGTCATTTTTTAATAAGGATGTTGGGGAAATTAGGGTTTTCCATTAGGCCATGATCAGTTTGACTTTATATTGGTGAACCGCAGGTGAGATTAAACCAATCCTAATAGAAAAGCCACCGCCGGCCACTCCAGGCGAAAAAGGGATGGGCTGCCAAGAAGGCACATGCAAAGAAGCTATGGGCAAAAAGGGATGGGCTGCCAAGTTGGTTTGTGGTTGGTACAAATGTGGGCCCACAAATTATTTTGTGCTCCACCACCGTTACTCTCCCCTACCACGGCTGTTCGCTTGTTCATACGGTGTTGTCAACGTGTGTGTGGAGGCCTTGACGGTTTTGCATACTTTGAGGTGGGCTAAAGATGCTGGATTTAAGAAGCCACAAGTTTTGACGGATAATCTACAAGTAGTTTGTGCTCTATGTAGTATTTCAGATGCTTGTATTGTTATTAGGAACACGATTCTGGATATTTTGGAGTCGCCTTTGTCATGATTTATTAGTCTAATATATGCTTATGTTTCTGGTATTAAAAAAAAGTGTATGAGCTCCACTTTCAAGTATGTAGACACACATACGTTTGTGAGAGACAAGAACAATGCTCCTGCATCACGAAATTATCTATAGTGCCATAAAGACTAGAAAATACGGATCAAGGTTCTATCTCACCTCAATCAATAGCTCAATCTCTCAAGTCCGCTTCAAATTTAACTTTTGCGTGTCTCATAAAATACATGTGTTAATGATCCGAAACGTTCATTTCTTATATGTTGAATATGGAGTAATAAACCAGCTTGATTCAATCCATGAAACCAACAAAATATAAAAGATATATTTTTATTTGAACAAATTCAAACTCATTTTCAAAAATTTAAAGAACTCGTTGGCTTACAGGAGAAAAGTAAGAAATTATTCGAACAAAAATGCATTTATTTCAGTTATCGTTTCACAGATTGGACAATTTTTTTATGGAAAGGAGAAGTAATTAATACCCAAGAAGCATACATTTTAATTTCGAAGATTAATCATATATAATAACTTTAAAAAATACATGTATTATAGAAGTTAAGACCCGGGTGGCCCACCTTAATAGTTCCGCCCCTGGTATCAATATCATAGGTTCGTGTAAGAGCCAGAAAGGTCAAGTTTGGAATGGTCTCGGAGAGGTGGGCTGTTAGAAGTCAAGGGACATGAAAAAAACAATTACTAAAGGGCAAGTCCGAGCAAGTGGTGGCTAGCTCATGCGGTACAGCTCTTGGATGTCACAAAAAAAAGGGCAAGTCCCAATATGGTCGCAAGTTCAAATCTCATAACGAAATATTTTAAAGCTTAGGTCATTGGAAGTTTATTTGACCTTTAACTTCAAAACTTCGAAATTAGTTACTGTGTACGCAAACCGTATATTAAATCGGACATTTGGTTATTAAAAAAAAAAGATGAATAATTGTCCCATAACTCTATCCATTGAACAGAAAGAAGAGCCATGCTTTGACCATTGGAACCCACCTCGTGGTTTCATTAATCCCACTTTTTTATCACTTCGGTTTCGTTTCGCACATTTCTTTTGACTTTCAACGGTAATCAGTGACGTCGGATATATTGAGCTCCGGCTGAGAATGGCGTGTTTGATGAGGTCAAGCTTTGTGGTTCAGAGTCAGCCCAGCAGATGACTCAAACCCCTTCATATCCCTATTTTAGGGAGCCAAATTCCAAAATCAAGCTCCAATAGACTACCTAAACCCCTCCCTAAAATACTCTGATGAACAGTAGCTCCCTAAATACCTCATGTTTAGGAAGCCACTATTCACTCCTTACCCATTTTTTAATCTTTTTTTCTTTTCTTTCTCTCTCCTCTTTATGTGTATAATATATATTATATGTATTAGTTAATATTATTTAATTGGTATAGAAAGAGTAATAGAGATGATTGTTGGAGTGTTGAAAGAGATGTGAGTAAATAAAACATTGTTCACCAATCTTTTTAGAGAGAATTTGTGTTATCATTATTGGGGATGCCCTTAGGTATAGGTTTAAGGAGAAGAGTTAGGGTGCGGATAGGATAGGGATGACGACATCATGACATCGTATTGATCGCGCAACCGTCTAAAGAATAGTGATACAGCCACACCCTCTCTCACATAGGGTGTGGTCCCCACATGTGGGGTCCATGTGGGGACCACACCCCATGTGAGAGAGGGTGTGGCTGTGGGGGTGTGGCTATATCATTTTTGCCGTCTAAAAGTGTTTTGGAGGACTCAGATTTCTCTTAATTCTGCCCCTTTCTCTCCCCTATTTCGCTCTCCCCTTTCTCTCTTTAAAATCTGGATCGTCTAAAACACTTGTGTACAACCGAGATGCGCGTTCTGCACCACGTCATCTCTATCCCACACGCACCCAAATTCTTGTAAGGTTTAAGGGTTCATTTAGTTAGAGTAAAAACGATGAAAAATATAATTAAAAGAATTGGTAAAACTTTCTTGATAGTATTTGATTAGCATAAAACAGTACAAAGTGTCATACGTTTTTTCTTGTAGCAAGCATGGTACCATAACAGCTCATTATCTTGCTAAAAAGACGCGAGTCACGCGAGATAATCTTCTTTACAGACGTGGCTGATTTGCGCCACCAGTTTTTGTGGGCCCACCGTGCGATCATTGTAATAATCTGAGACATTCATCTTGTAGGGCCCACAAAACAATGTATCCACTAAAAAAATCATCTTGATCGGATATCGATAGGTATGTTAAAAGTTGAATTTTGATTTTAAAAAACGGACGGTCTAAATCCTGCAATAATTTTTAAGTTAGAATGTCAATGACCGTTCATTTTTTAAACCAAAATTCAACTTTTGGCATACCTATCGATGTCCGATCAAGATGATTTTTTTCGTAGATATATTATTCTGCGGGTCCTACAAGATGAATGGTTCAGATTATTACAATGATGGTCACAGTGGGCCCCACAATGGGTGGCTCAAACAATAGCCAATTGTCATGTTTTCTAGGTTTTGTTATTCTTGTTTCCTAGTTAGTCTAGAATCCTTTATTACGCATATTTCCTCAGTTGGTTAAGGTTTACGCATATTTCCTTAGTTGGTTAAGGTTCCCTCGTCATCAAGTTTTGAAAGGCATGTTAGAGATACTAGCGCTTTGCCTGTGCCTAAAGGCACTTGATGAAGTTCGACAATTTTAACCAATGATACAATACTACCTGGAGTGCTCTCGTCATCCAGTATTCCGGCTAATGCTATGCCACCACCCCTATCATGCCAGCACTCCTGTCATGATTGTGCAAGTTCAATGAGTGAAACTAAAAAGAAAAAAAGAAAACCAAACTACTAACATCTAAAAAAACTCAATGTTTCATGCACAACAAAAATTATGTACTAATATATTTTGAAGCATCACTAAGAGTTTCTTTCTTATATTTTCATTATGATTTACAAAATTTATAATATCCATTTCACAACCAAAATCATTTGAAAAGGAGAGAGAGAGAGAGAGAGAGAGAGAGAGAGAGATTATTCTAAAATTAAATTTTCCTATGATGGTTGGATGTCAAATAGATAGAGACGATTTTTGAAATTTGAAAGTCTGCATATGAATTAAAGGATGGTAATTCTTTTCCGAAATGAGTTTTTTTTAATGTGTTTCTTTATACGATTTCTTTCTTTCTTCTTTTTTTTTTTTGGGTAATTGAGAAAGAGAGAGAGTATTTTGAAATTAAAATTTCCTATGATTGGTTGAGGGTCATAGAAAGAAACAAAGAGAAGATTTTTGAAACTTGAAATTCCGAGATGAAAGGATTGTTCTTTTTAGAAATGAGTTTTCTTTCACCTGGTATTTTATGTTGATCCGCTTTCCTTTTTATTTTTTTGTGATTAACTAAAAAGTTATTTCGGAAAGGCAAGTTTTCTTATACTGCGGAAACACAACTTGACTAATAAGATAAGATTTTTGCCTTATTATAGATATTGTTAGAAGATAAATGAGAGATATTTGAAACATGAAAATGCCACGTAGGATATTTTGCAAAAGTCGTTGTGTAATGAAATATAGATATTTAAACAACATCAATGAAAGCAAAGTTCTAGTCTATTCACTTTTCTAACATGAGTTATTTCCTCCCTCCCAATTCGTTCATCTCTTTTTGGAGTTCGTGCAATTTATATCACGTATATATCTTAATTTATCATGTTTTAAAAGATTTTGATAACTTTGTTTAATTATAACGAATTGAGATCTCAAATAAGATTCATATTACAGATAAAAAATATTATCAATTAAAATAAAGTAAGGAAGTATGATTTTTAAATAAGTTGCGTACGAGACATAGCTACACTTTAGTTTTAAGAGAAAATTAAATAGGCATGTTGTTAACGGACCCCTACATAAGTCCTCATCCATGATATCATCATCAATCTAATTTTTCATGTTTTAAAAGATTTTGGCAACTTTATTTAATTCTAACGAATTGAGATCATATTACAGATAAAAAAAATATTATCAATTAAAATAAAGTAAGGAGGTATGATTTTTAAATAAGTTGCGTATGAGACATTGCTGCACTTTAGTTTTAAGAGAAAATATAATAGGCATGCCGTTAAGAGACCCTACATAAGTCCTCATCTATAATGTCATCACCAATTAAGTCTACATCCTGTACTTGTATGATTGCCCGGAAATGCCCTTATTTATTGATTTGTATCATTTATGTCTCTCTCCACAAAACTACATTTATTATAAGAACACTCTCTCTACCAAATGAGATTGAAAATGGAATAGCATAAATATTTGTTAGCCTGAGTTTTTTTGGTGAATTTGTAGTTTTCATGGTAAATTTATAGAAATATTTCATAATAATACATGGCGCATTTCGGCACAAAATAGGAAAATCACACATTCAAAATTGACCATATTTATCATGCAATATATACATACACACAAAATTACCATGAAATACTCAAACCACATATTTAAATCGATCACATTCATTGTGAATTATTTCTGCAAAATTACCATGATAATTGAGGTTCAACTCCAACAATCATTTTATGACAAAAATTATGCAAATTAACCTTGTTTTATCTTGACATATTTTGACACAAAATTAGTCAAACCACACATTCAAATCAAATCGATCGATCATACTTATCCTGAAAATTTTCTACAAATTATCATGAAAATTGGGTCTCAACAATCTAAACAATTTCATATCAATTTCCAAAACATGACATAATTTCGATACCCCCTTTTGCTCCTCTGACTAACCAGAAACTGGGGGGAGGGGGGTGTTATTGCCTTTGGTCAAATCCGATTTTGATTCTCAAATTCAATCTAATTTCACCATTAGTTTACATACACACACAAACATAGATACACATACAGTCAATCGAAAAAACATAGATATACATACGTGTAGATAATATTGTTCTAGTGGGGGTTGTGTTTGTTATGGCCACTGCTTCTTCTTCTTCAGCGATGTGCACATGGCTCGTGGCCACTTACATGCACTCAGTTGTGATAATGAGATAAAAAAATGTTGCCTGTCGTCGTCGTTAATTCATTCTTCTCCATCTAAATGGTGGGGAAAAGAAAGGAGATAAACGATGGTGGGGCAATGAGGATAAACAACTATGGATGAACGGCGGTGGAGTGGCTATGGATGAACAACGACGGATAGGTCAATATTCTCGGATCCAGAAAGAGAGGGGAGAGAATATATTTATGGGTATGACTAATTTGGTTTTATAGGGAAATGGGTATAAAGGTTTTGTAGTGTTTTTTTTTTAAAATTCCAATATGAGAACATAATGATTTATAGGGGGGCTTAAGTATGTCTATGTCATAAGAGTTAGGACCCCTATTTAAATTCCTCTAGTTTTACTCACAAATAGGTGAACTAAAGTATAAATTTAAGATGTTGGGACGACATGTCTTCAAGTCCAAGTCCTTGCACTCATATTGGGCCTTTGTGTGCTAGTCTTGGACATGTATTAGTTTTAGTTTAGACCAGATCCATATTTCCTCCATGCCACATCCAAACAAGCACTTCACACACACACACACACACACTCTCACTCTCTCTCACACTCTCTCTCTCTCTCTCTTCCGCTTCTCTCACTCCCAAAGTTGTAAAAAAAATCAGCCTATCGTTTTCTCTACAGGGATGGTACGTACCGGTATTGACATAATATCTCGGGACCGTTTCGGATTAAGTAAAAAAAAAAAAATTCTAATACTTTGACATATCTTAACATTAGACAAATTAATGTGGAACACTAGCATTTTTTATCAAGAGAAATAAGTTAGTATTTTGTACTGGCTGAGATTTCAGTGCAAGTTGGCTATAGGTCGTCATACCCTGTATCGGGGACAAGGGGTTGCTGCTGTGCATGGGGCTGCACAGCAGCAACCCCAAATCCCTGTATCGGTTGGTATTTAATTTTCTAGTATTTGGGTGACATTAGCTTAATTTGTCCAGTACAACCAACCCATCACCCATGGACCTAAAAGTTAATTTCTTTTTATATTGGACTTCAGTGTCCTTTCAGAGAGTATTGGGTTTGGGGTGTACAATACGATTGCATGAAACTACAAGTGGCGTTCGAAATTTATCGTCTGTTTTCTCTATCAAACCACTCCCGTCTCTCTCGTCCTTGTAATTTCCGCTCCACTCATCAGAAATGGAGTAGAAGACTCTCTCTCTCTCTCTCTCTCTCTCTCTGTAACGATCATTTGAAATTCTCCATTATTCCTCTCTCTCCACAACAATGGAGAGCTTCACACTCCACTCTCCCGCCACCACCACAGCCTTCTCCCACTCCTCCCACCTCCGCCTCCGCCCTTCTCCCGCCAAACTCTCTCCTCATTTCCTCCCTCCCCAACCCCCCCTCCGCCGTTCCCTCTCCCTCTCCCTCTCATCCTCCTCCTCCT
>JAXBDA010005982.1:0-22305 GCA_036023075.1 Gaultheria prostrata | reverse complement strand
GGGCGACGAGGATTGAGTTGGGCTGATATGGGTTTGTCTTTGGGCGTCGTCGGTGGGTTTGTTTCCGATCTGAAGAGTTGAGAAGGTTGAGAGAAGGAGGAGTCAAGCAATGGAGAGTGAGAGAGTTGCAGCTTCACCTTGCTGCAATGGTGGGGCGATACCCATGGTGGGGCGGTGTCTGTTGTTTCAGAAGAGAGGAGAGAGAGGCTTTGCTTGAGAGAACAGTGAAATATTTAGGGCTTTCAAAAAAATTTCAACAGGTTCATCCGGTTATAGGAGAGAGAGGGATGGGAGTGATGAAGGGCTAGGATTGAATTAGGAGATCTAATGGTCAAAAAAAATTGGGGGCACCGGTGCCCCAATACCGCTTTGGGGCACCGCAGCCTGATCCTTAATTGAGACAACAAACTTTCTTCAACTACGCTGCCACAATTCTCTCTCCCTCTCTCTCACACATACTACGCATTTTACACCATGGTGCTTCCACATCTCTCTCCTACCCATCAAAACCCCCCAAAACCTCAAAACCCTAACCTCCCTAAACCTGTCAACTCAATTCAATCCCACTGTTCCTTACACCCTCGTCTATGGCTGTTAATCACAATTCTCTCCGTCCAAATCCTAATCCTCTTCGTCACTCGCACTGTCCCCCTACCCACATCCATTTTCCCTTCCACCAAACCCAAAACCAAAACCCCCGTCGCCGCAACCTGTCCCTTGGGCCGAATTTACGTCTACGACCTTCCTCCGGCTTACAATAGAGGCTTGGTCGACACCTGCAACGACTCCGACCCCTGGCACTGGCGCTGCGGCGCCGTTTCCAACAACGGTTTCGGCCCCTCTGCAGCCACCGAATTGAATGAGATCGTGCCGGAGAAACTTGCTCGGTCGTGGTACTCGACCAACCAATTCGCGTCCGAGATCCTGTTCCACAACCGGCTCTTGAACTACGAGTGCAGAACGCTCGAGCCGGAATCCGCCGCGGCGTTTTACATCCCGTTCTACGCTGGACTCGCGGTGGGGAAGTACTTGTGGGCGAATCATACCATGAGGGACCGTGATTGTGAGATGGTGACCAGGTGGGTCCAGAAACACCCGTTTTGGTGGAGATCCAACGGTTCTGATCATTTCATTACGCTAGGTCGGATCGCATGGGATTTCCGACGGTTAGACGATCCGACTTATGACTGGGGATCGAGTCTGCTAAACATGCCGGCGATGAGACACGTCACTCGTCTCATCGTCGAGCGGGCCCCACGGGACGACTACGACGTCGGTATACCTTACCCCACCGGATTCCACCCCAGCTCGATCTCCGACGTGGTGAACTGGCAGGGGTTTGTGAGGAACAGGAACCGCACGAGCCTGTTCAGCTTCGTCGGCGCCGCGCGCCGCGACGTAGACAACGATTTCAGGGGGGTTTTACTGAGTCAGTGCAGGAACGAGTCGGACTCGTGCCGGGCCGTGGACTGCGCCAAGACCGAGTGCACCACCAACGGGAAGACGTCAAATCTCGCAACGTTTCTCGACTCGGACTTCTGTTTGCAGCCCAAGGGGGATTCGTACACGCGGCGGTCCGTGTTCGACTGCATGCTTGCCGGTTCGATACCGGTTTTTTTCTGGTTCCGGACCGCCTACACGCAGTACGAGTGGTTCCTGCCTAGCAAACCGGAGAGTTACTCGGTCTACATCGACCCGCGAGATGTGATGAATGGGCGGTCGATAAGGAAGATTTTGGAAGGGTACAGTAGGGAAGACGTGAGGAAGATGAGAGAGAAGGTGATTGAAATTATACCCAATTTCGTGTATGCAAAACCGGGTGAGGGATTGGGGAGTGGCAACAGGGATGCTTTCAATATTGCTTTTGATGGGGTGCTGAACCGGTTCAAGAAGCAAAGAGAGAGGAGATATGGAAATGGAACCAAAATCAACACGGAAAAAGCAAATTCCTGACTCAATGAGTCGAGTATGAATAGTATACCGAGTCAAGCCCTGGTTGATGGGTTTGTATCTGAGTTGAGAACGAGTCTGGTTAAGTGACTTTAGACCACAAAGTAGGAAAATCCGCCTCAATTATCGAGAGATTTTGGTTGCTTTGCTTTAGTGGGACCGGCTTTTGCGGAGGATGTTGCGGGTCTGTTTCCCAATGGATAAATTCTGGCGTGATTAAGGAATTTAGTAACGTAATCAAATAATTTTGTCTGTCAAAGGGAATATATTTGTTCATTAAGTCTTTGTTAATTGTTAAAAGTTTTTGTTCCCTCTGTATCTTCACTACGTTTTTTATGCAAGTGCCATTATAGCCAGAATAACAATGGTAAGAGTAGTACTCCCTCCGTCCCATTTTGTTTGTCAATTTTTGATAATCGGGCTAGTTTTCGGTTGTTTATATCTTTTAATATTGATCTCCAAATGTATGCAATATGGATCTTGTATGATAGTACACGATTAATTCGATTATGCAAAGTTTTTAAAACGGTGAAAAACATTATAAATTGAAAGATATAAGCAATTTAAGGTGTAGCAGAAAATGAAATAATTGATAAACAAATTGGAACGGATGGAATATTAACAAGCCTACAGAGAACTCGAGATGATATTGTGAGATGCGATTTTCTTGAAAATTTCCGACAGGAA
Source organism: Gaultheria prostrata (assembly GCA_036023075.1). Lineage (NCBI taxonomy): Eukaryota > Viridiplantae > Streptophyta > Magnoliopsida > Ericales > Ericaceae > Gaultheria > Gaultheria prostrata. The sequence continues at coordinate 19,668 of JAXBDA010005982.1, read as the reverse complement.
GACAAAGTGGGCCACAATGGAAAAGAAGCTCAATTGTTCACACTTTAAACAAAGGCAAAAATAACAATGCACAAATTCTTGGTGTCGGTGGAAGTGGTAGCCAATAATAGAAGTGGAAATTTTAGCCAATAATAGAGTATCATGCCGCGTCATATTTAGTACCCGTAACGCCCCATTACAGTCGTCCAAAATTATTTTAAATGGTTCGAATTTTAAATAAACTCTTACCGATAAAACACTTTTCGATAGCTGAGATACCCGACGGGTACCATCAACACCCAAGTTTTCTCGTAATAAAAGGACAAGTTATTACCTTTTCTATGAACAGCTTAATTATGCGGTGGGCTCACCACATGAAATCACGAGATTCAAGAGTTGGAATACTGGTTTGCATAATAACGTCTCTACTCTAAAAGTAGCAAACAAAACGACCCACTATTTGGATGTACTCATAACCGCCCGTTTTGTAAACAAATAGTTCAACTTATTCACGGAGGACCGTAAATACTTTCCTTACGGCCACTAATGAGATTCTGCCAAGTCATCTAAATACTTTCCTTATAGAGTCACCCGGCCCTAAAAGTTAGAAGGTGACTGGCCGCCCTGACAGCGCCTGGCGAGTTTTAGAAACTTGGCTCCCCACCCTTCTCTCGTCCCCAAACCCACTTTGTCTCCCAGACTATCCATTCTCTATCAACAAACGAAGACTGACATATCGTCTCCGACTGGCCCTCACCACCACAATCCACCATTGCAAATTGATCATATCAAACAGAAAATCCATTGTCGGAGTAAAAAAATTGCAAATAATCAAAACTGGGTTTCGGGGGTTGAAGTTGTAGGGAGATGGGGCTAGTAACGGTGAGGCATAGTAAGGTTCCTGCAATGGCGGGGTCGCTGCTGACTCCAGAGAAGAAGATAAGGTCCTGAAGAAATTTTATGATGTGTCATGTGTACATGGTATTTGCATTTACTTAACAACATGGTGTTAGCGTATCAATTGAAAAGTGCGTGCCGTAAAGAAACAAAGAAAGCAGAAAAAAACTACAACATATTTGATTTTAGACTTGGCTTTTCAAATTTGATTTAAGACTCAGCTTTTTTCATGTTCGGAAAATTTTCCTACAAAATATTCTTTTGTTGAACAAGATCCAACCGCGACAAAAATGTTGTCAGGCATGTGTTCCAATTTGGTTTCCGTAAAAATTAAAATTGCAACATGGAAAAGGTATCTGTGCACGGGCGCAAGCATGCAAACCCAGTAAGTGGAAAAAATTGAAAGTAACCTCAGTACAAAAATTACCTTTTCAACGTTTCTTGAACAATTAAGTATTATACACCACCTCCTTCTACCTGCCTTTGGTACAAGATTAACCATAGTATTAGGAGAGTTTCCGCTTCAGCAAAGAACCAAAATAAGCTATGGAGTTTCATAACTCATAGTATTGATTCCAATTGCTTCATTTCTGGGTCCAAATTTCCGGGAGCTATATCTTCTTTTGGGACTCTATACGCATCAGCTATAGCCTTACCTTTGTCCAGCACATCAGAAGGAACGGTTTCGAGGAGTCTGTGGACAAAATGTAGTTAGATATGGTTTTCTTTAACAAGATTATCTATTTCAGCTATGGTAACAAAGTGAAGGAGATCATGCAGATATTCGAAGAAAAACCTGCTAATAGGGGGGAAAAAATTTGATTCCCAGAGAGAGAGAGGTCTTTTACCTATTTTTAAACTAATTTGTAGAATAGGACTGTTAAGTGTAGAAGAGGGGTTGTATTTATGAAACATGTGCAGACATAACTATCTTTTTTTAACAGGGCAGACATAGCTATTGACCTAGATCCTTCTTCCTGGTTACTGTCGTTCTATCTATCTGGCGCAGCAAAGGCCGAGCAATATCCAAATTTCAAGCAATTATTCAATGTAATTAATGAAAGATTGAAGCACGACAATTTTATGTGTAAAAATTTCTATTACGGGGATTACATACACTCATAATTGTTGTTATTAACTGAAAATTGGCACGGACTTTTTATTGAAAAGAATCCATATTGATGAGTTCTAAATCAATTTGTATTTTCTTATGTCAGTAGGAAAGCAAAAGTTGATTTGAGGTGTATGTTGCTATAAGTGAAGCATACAACATTACCTCTCCAATGCGCCAACAGCAACACCAATCTGTGCCTTCATAGATTCAACTGAGGCTCTTGGATCATTCCTTGATGCATTCAGGAACAAAGCATCAAGTTCTTCCAAGGCTCTGAAAAAATAAATGTGTTGTGATTGTTTGACAACAATGTCGACAGGTCATATTACTACGGGTCTTGCTAACGGGTGCACTATTGCACCCGTTAAGGGTACAAAAAAATATACCTATTGGGTCCCACTTGTACTATAAAGTACACTTTTAAAGTACACATGTAATTTGAAGTACACTTAAAAGTGTACTTTAAAGTACAAATGGGACCCACAAGTGTACCTTTTTGTATCCTTAAAGGGCGCAACAATGTCGACAGGTCATATTACTACGGGTCTTGCTAACGGGCGCAACGTTAAGGGTACAAAAAAAATATACTTATTGGGTCCCACTTGTACTATAAAGTACACTTTTAAAGTACACATGTAATTTGAAGTACACTTAGAAGTGTACTTTAAAGTACAAATGAGACCCACAAGTGTATCTTTTTGTACCCTTAAAGGACGCAACATTGCACCCGTTAGCATTTCCCTATTACTACATATGTTTTGGAGGATAGGTTATGGGAGTTGGGTTGGTTGAAACCTAAGAGCAGCGACACGGACACTAGACACGCTCGATGGTTAACAGCCGCACTAGCGATCTTGATTGGTAAGAGATGAAGGTTCATCCGACAGTATCTTAGGGCAGGAACTTCCGGATAACCACACAAACAAAAAGAGTTTAATCATTCACGTATCTCATAATACTCTGCAACCATTATTAATCAACCCCAATGGCGGGTGTCCATAGAATATCCTAGCTTGCCCCAAGCGTGTCTTAGAGTGTCCGGAGGGCAATGTATTGTAAAGTGTCCTGCATAGGTACGTTTTTGGCAAGGCGTGTGTGCTTTATAGGTTAAAGCTGTATTGAAAACTAAAACTTTCAAGTAATTAAACTAGAAGATCTATTCTAAATCCATCAAGTGTACCTAACATAAGTGATAATGTTTAAACTGGCCAAAATAGTACCTTAAACATTTATCAACATTCTGGAAAGCAGTTTGTCCATTACCGCCGTCAGATGCATATTGTGCTACCTGCAATCCGAAGCTAGAAGAATTATACCAACAACAAATCTAAAGTTGCCAAAAGAAAATGGCGGTAAGCTGGAACAATGACGATTAGGTAGTCTACTTTTATGCAAATTCTAATTTGACACAATATATGTATAATACGGGTTGATATATAGTAAATATTAAAGACATTAGCTGTATGTAGGCTTGTAGCACTGAAAACTCATCACAATCTACGTAAAAAATCATGACATCTGAAGTGTTAAATAGGAAATTCTCAGCTCAAATTCTGGAGAACAAAAAGACTCCTCGCGTCTCCTGAAAAAGAACTATTCCTTTGGTTTGTTTGTCACTGACACTCCTAGAGATCACGCATATGTGGCAGACAATCCAGGGACACATGACAAGCCGTGAACACACAAGACACAAATGTTACACACCACACAGAGTGTCCATTAAATTAAATATTTTCTACGGTGGGACATGGCGGGGACACACATGGGGACACGGCGGGGTGATTTTCATAATTTTAAAAACTTTTCCGAGAAATAATATTTATAACTTCAAAAGTAGCGGGCCAAAAGTGTAATATAAAACATGTGTATCAGGATGCATATACACCATTGGTCGATAAATGCATCCGATAAGAGTCCTAACCTCAATGTTTTGTGGTTATAATGAAGGTTTGTGATGTACAACAAGTGGCGACCCAATTCAATGATCAATTGGACCGGTCAAAGCCTCGAAGGGCCCAAACAGCGCTTTTAATTGAAAATTGTCAAATTCGGCAATTTATTAACGAGCCCAGAATCGGCCCAAACTTGGCGGGTTGAAGCAGAATTGTGGTGCGGTCATGGCTCACCACCCTAAAGTCTTTACTGATGGTGGATTTCGGCCAAATTCCTTTGTTTAGGCCTTCAATTTAGTATTTTTGCTATATTAGGAAATAATTAGATTACGAATTACACTTCGCGTATAACTCCGTTTAAGTTGATTCCAGTTGGACTTTTGTTTTTCATTCTAGTTTTCAATTTTAGTAGTTTTCCCAATTTCCGGGATATTTTATTTTTTAGTAGTGTTTGCTAGGGTTTTCCTATAAAAGGGAATGTAATCTCTTTATTTCAGTAACTTTTAATAAATCAATAAAATTTCTAAGATTTTCTCTCACTCTTCTTGTGGATTCAAGAACTCTCGTAGATTCGAGAACCTATCTCGTTTGGACTAGTATGCTAACTAGTCTCTCGAGAATTCCGCTGCATCAATTTGCATAATTAAAATTACATAAATAAAAGAATTTCCATGTCCCCTGCCATGTCAGTGTCCCCATTCTTTAGAATTGTTGTTTCCCATATCCGTTTCCCCATTCTTTTAGAATTGTTGTGTCCCGTATCCGTGTTTGTGTCCATGTTCGTATCCGTGCTACATTGCTCAGGAGCTTACGGCTTACCTAAACTAAGGGCGAGCACCCACATACATTTCCTTTCTCGTCCTACTTAGATATCACTATATTAGAAAACAACAAGTATCTTTTAATATGTGAGGGTTTTACTTTCCAGACAGACAATATTTCAACTTCTTAATGCAGGCATTATAGCGGCTCAAATACCAAGTTCCAGGTGATTTTCTGAAATTTATCATGTCAACCCAAGTTCCCTGGATCAAACCTCTTGGTAACATGATGAACTTTGAGATGAACACATAGTCCTCTACCCCTATCTTGCATCAAGTGAAACAAAATACTCAAAATGTTAACGTACTCTGCACAAGAATAAAAAGGTGTGTTTTCAGAAACAACAGGTTTTAAAGCCTCTCAAGATTCCCAACTATTTAAAGTCGATGTACTTAATCAGGTGAAGTGAAAAGAGGTTTTGCCATAATAGTTGACTAAAGAGGATATGGGGCGATGCATCATCTATGAAAAACAGAACCAGATTCTAGTTATTGCAAAACTGAGAAATGGAATGTCAACTTACTGCCCGAATATTAAGCCGAAGCGATGCTGCAGGGCCAGAACGCAATAAATTCCGACATGAAGTATATTGAGGTTTTTCAACTTCTAGAGTTTTTCCTGAATTAGAAAGCAAAAACATCATTCATCCATATCATTTCACCTTGTTTTATCTTCTAGAAATCCTAAGGACAAATGAATTTCCTGCACGTAATGCGCTAAAGAGTAAACACAACAAGAATAAAAAATAAATAAAAGCAAAGGCATCTCAATATATCCCTATCACATGTGGAAGTAACTATCGGTTCTCAGAATCTCAATTAACTAAGGCATACCTGATTACCTTCAATATAGGAGCAGAAAACATGCTAATATTGTCAAACATTTACGCCACTGTAGTAGGATGCCTACTTGATTCGGACTTCCATTGACCTTATGACAGAGCTATTTTGTACGATAATCGGGATAAGATATGAGATCATTACTGATTAATGTTTTCACGGGTGAATTTGCAATAAGTCATATATGTGTATGGATCATTGAAGCAAGTAACAAATCAAAAGCAGAACTTACTTCTAGAAAGATACGAATGGAAAGATGAAAACATGAAAATATGACAAATCAAGCTACAGTTCCTAATTGGAAACTTCTTCGAGCAAGAAAATGGGGAAGCAAAGGAGTAAGAAGTACCTAAATCTTCGATCTGCAACTGGGTCAATATCACAGCAGGTACATAGGCCTCTAGAGGATCCAGCTTTTTCCTAGTCAATACATTTGAGAAGGATTAGCAACAGTATCAATTATCAAGAAAACCACGCGAAACTTATCCAATTAACCTTTGGCAGATGACACAATGAGTTCCCCAAGCTCCATTCATATCCTCAAGAAACCCTTCCCCTTGAGTGGTGTGCATACCATATTACGGAAATAGAAAAAGGTATCTCCAATGCAAATTATGCGGGAATATTAAAGATACCGCATGTTGACCTCTTGAATGATTGAGGACATTGTAGTACTGGTGTGGAAAAGAATATAAACCTATGGTTTGTGTTAGATGTAGTTATTGGAGCGATGACAAAATTGTTGAAAATGAGAGTAAGGTGATTGAGGGTATGTTCACTGAAAGAAAACAGAATTCATCCATTACAAGGTACGATGGGTGATCACATGTGGGTAAACAACAGAAAGGAGATACCAAGACAAATTGCAGAGTGAACTCTTAAGACTTTCTGTTCGCTTTAAATTGATTGGGAGTATCTTCTTTGAAATTTTTTTTGGTAGTGAGGGTATCTGAGGATTCGTGCCCAAGTGACGCTCTCACGTTCATAATGGACTCCGAGGTCTCCAGCACTTATGAAAGCTCATGTTGGGTTACTACAGAATGAAAGTTACAACTGAATAAGCTGCACTTTCATGTTTGTGGACGTCCATCAACTGTAAAATGTAAGAAGATATAATTTATTCGTTACCTTTTCACATACTTGTCCAAAATGCTGCCAGCAACAGCATCTGTACATCAAGAACAAAAAGGAGTTACTTTGAGGCCATGTCTAATTAGCCATTGGTTGATGGATGAAGTTCATTATGGGCTACAAAACATAAGGATCTAGTAAAAGTTTAGAGACGTGCTATGGTTAGTTTCATCACTATTAGTCCAATAAGCTCAGTAATCTGGTGCTATATATCCCCTCACTTAACCCCACAGGTTGGCGCCGGCTCAGGAAGGCTTCGTCCGGGTTCAACTCTCACCCGCGTTCTACCAATTACGGCGTTCGGCCAGTCCATAACTCGGTAGTGGATGGTGAGATCGTTATCCCGGATTAGACCGTGTCATTAAGCTGAATATCATGCCCGATCAAAAAAGAGCTGAATATCATGCTGTCAAAAAATAGGTCATCTCACTCTTAATTGGAAACATAACATAAGAGCAAGTCCTCCTGTAGGAATAAACCAGTCTCATTGTTTTGATTAAACTCGTTTCATTTTTCATTTTTTTCTCGCACAAAATCAGTTGTCGTGGCATTAATATAGTGTCATTCTGGCACAACCTCAAATTCAGACGATTAGATTGAGCTCGTTTCATTTAATTCTTCGATGCAGAATGGCATATTAGTTGTCTTGGGTTATGTGGCAAATTTAGTAAAGCCAAATCAATGTTTGCATTACTCAAGCCAACCTGCAAACTCCTGGGCTGTAAAAGATGAGGGAAGGCCCAAACTCTCCAGCCAGCCAGGCCCACGGCCCCGCTCACAGTCTGGGCGGGGATCAATCAAGTGGGACTTCTCCCTCTCGCTCTCTTCTCATTGGATTCTTCTCATTCCACTTTGAAATTGGGTACCCGAAAGGGAACTTGGGTAAATATACCCATCAAATTTCACAACTTTGAGCATTGTGGGATACGGTGCGAAGCATAACTTTTCACCTTCAAAACAAACAGACTTTGAGAGACAATTCCTCATTCATCTCTTGATAAAATTTGTTCATTCTTTCACCGGCTGATACCCTTTACTTAGGAGTATCTAAATCCACTTAGACCCACCTAATGTGGTGGGGGGTCCCACTTTAATTTTGGGTCAAACGTCACCAAATACTCTTCTGTCAAGTTCCAATTTTCCAACAAGTCCACCACTGATTCTTAGACCCATAACTCTTTAGCACGCCAAGCATTGAACATGCACTTTTTTCCGAGTACGGGCTTTTCTGGTCTAAGTTGCCACCAAATTTCACACCAAATATGATTTTTCCATATTCTGTCATGAATTTCTACTGAGGGCATGGATTTTGCTTAATAAAATCTACTAAAGTACGGCTTTGGCAGTCGATGTAGCTGCTAGAAGTCCATCTGTATCCTTTTGAACAATGCAATTGACTGGATAGTGACCAAATACATGATGAACCATGTATATGCAGGCATGTAGCAGTTCTGCTCACACAACATTTGACACAAATCAGAGTCCCACGGTAATAACCGGACGTTCAATTAGTTTAAAACATGTTTTAAGAGTACAAATCAACCCAGATACCGGTAAGTGCTTGATCGATTCATTCAGTTTCAGTTTTAATCCGGACAAATTTAGGGACCAAACCGATATCCAAATGAGTTATTGTCGAAATTCTTAAAAACAACATATTTTAAACAAATTGAACGCCTCCTATGTTTGCGTGGGACTCAAAAATAGATGGTTTACATTTTTTGCGCCAAATCTGGTTTGTGTGAGCGGGACCGCCATATACATACACACACACAGAGAGAGGGTACAGAAGAGGGCGATACTTACAGCGAGGGAAAGAGAGGCAATGGAGGAAAACTAGGGAGATGGAGACCAACCTTCTGCCACTTCTCTCCCCATCTTTCTGATATAATAACGACGATGCGCACCATCTCCCTTTGATTTGATGATGCTGCTTCTTGCTCAGATTTGGCGCCTGATAATTTTGGGTGTTTGAGTATAAGGCACAGTTGGTGGTTGTCGCCATTGCCCGACCATACAGTTTTACCAAAGTGTTTTTTTTAAGCTCCACACAATCTATCTTTTTCTGATGACAGAGGACCCAGGGTTTTATATCCAGTCGTTTCTCTGCCATGTCTTTCTTGGGGGAAATTATCACATGGTGTTGGGCGCTGCCCCTTGCGGGACCACCACTTTCATCCCCCACTGCGTAGGATTGGACATTTCGTCCGACTCGTCCGAATCCGATTCGTTCTCTGTCCCGAAAGATAGACAATTTAGAGATCTTATTGGAGCAGTACCGGCCTGAGACAAGGCTAACCAAGTCGTCGCTTCGGGCCCAAACTTTTGGGCCAAAAAATAGGGGCCCCAAATTTGTAAATTATAATAAATATTTTATAGGTCTATTGCTCAGCACATAGTGCTACTGTGGCTCAGCGGTAAGGAATCCTTGGTCTGTGCGTTCGATCTTGTGTTCAAGTCCTACTGACGCTAATTTTTTGAAGCCTCAACATTTGGAATATGCACAAAAATTTCTAAAAAGTTGCAGAAGGCGAGAATCAAAATCGCGACATCATGTACCTAGTCTAACTCATCTCGAATGACCATTGCACCACAAGGGTCCTTTAGCATTCATAGTGAACAATAAATATATATAGAAGTTTAGAAAGACCCCATTATTAAAACTCGCTTAGGGCCCCGAAAATCTCAGGGTCGAGCCTGTATTGGAGACAAGGATATCTCCGTCCCCGAATCCCTGAAACTTAGGCGTCTATTCATGAGTTACGCAACTTTGGAGTCTCACTAAATTTTCTCAAAACAAATAAGGGTCTCATTGTAAATAATATGTTAGGGTTATCTAAACACTCTACTGTTTAGGATTTTATGATTATATGTTTTGGGTATTGTAGACCACGCTTCCCGGTCCGCGAGGACGGGTTCGCTATCACTACACAGGATGACCATTAAGCGCTAAGGTGCCCGTTGCAGCACACATTTGAATGTTTAGAGTCGCCACTTGGTTTAGGCTAAACCAAGAAAAAACCCTTTACCAGAGATTCATAGTTCGGGAAACAAGGGTACAGTGAGGGGAAGGTGTTAGACACCCCTCTCTGCCTAGCCACGAAGGCTAACATGTACTAGTTTGACATAAAATAGCCTCAACATATCATGCGATCTTGCACTTAATCAACTTACTTAATCCTTTAACAGATATGGATGATGAAAGTAATATAAACATCGACACACGGGGAGAAGGGAGATAGGATCATACGATCAACACACAAAAAAAACAAATTAAAAACTGTGCCAGCAACTGATCTGTCGGCCGGCCAATTGATTTGGCGGCCTGCAGATCACACTGATTAATGCCAGCCGGTACATTGGTTCACCGGCCGGTGTTCTTCCCAACGCCAGAAACTCAAAAATGCAGAATGCTACTCGACTGAAATTGAACGACTAAAAGACGTAAAGTTTAGAAGTTTACCGACTTTAAAGGTGTCTCAATCTCTTCGATTACTCCCTCAGCGATTGAACTGCTCGATTTGCTTGCTTTGAAGCGGAACTTTCACGGGACCTCAAACCCTAAGCTTGGATTTGGGGGGATTTCTATGGATTGATTTTGCCTTGCGAGATTAGAGGGCTTTTGAAGAGTGGGGGTGTGGGGATTGTTTTGCATGGCACTTCGGGTTGTGGAGGTGAGGAATTGTGTGTGAATTCCGAGAGCAACGATGCCTATAAATAGGGCTTAGCACGGGAGAGTTCCAATTAGATCATGAGAAGAATTGGGAGAGATTGAACGACTTTGAACTCTATCTCATAGAGTCCGCAACCTAATTGTTAAGAAAACACACGGTTATCCGATCACCGGGAAGAATTTGAGTCCCGATAGGGCTCTGCTGCAAAAGCTTCTGGAACAAGCTGATTTGTCGGCCGACCAAAGGGTTTGTCGGCCGACCAAAGGGTTTGTCGGCTAGTGGATGCATCTGGCTACGTGTAGTGGATTTCGATCAGAAGACCGGTTCATTGGTGGCTTGCAAATGGATGTGTCGGCCGGTATTTCAACTAAGTTAAGGAGGTTTTGGGTCTTGGCTGCCAAATCCTTACAAAAATTCTGAGATCCAAGTGAATCTCCCAAAGCATTTGGGGTATCGCTTTCATCATCGGGAGTCCGCACAGAGCGGTACTTGAAATACCTACTGAGCCAACTTAGGGTGTCTACAGGTATTGCTCTACTGGGCATGTAATTGGAATTCTATTTTTCATCTTTGTTTGGGCATGTAAGTTGGATTCTATATAGTAATTTATTTATTTTTAAATGCTTGGATCCCCGAATCTCATGGTGATTCCCGTTCCCCATTTAGAGTCTCGGAGGATGAAAATAAAGTCCCGCTGGGGATCGAGGTAGGGATGGAGATAAGGAAGGGGGTTCGAGGATGAAGGTAGTACTATCCGGCTACGATCCGGCCCCATGCCCATCCCTACCATTAAGAATTCTCATCGATATTTTTTTTTTCAAATTTAATTCATACATAATTTTATGCCCCATTTGGCTGCTGCATAAAGGGGGTATGAGGTTTGAGCCCAGATGAATAATATCGATCCCACATCTAATCTTGGGTTTGAAACAAAATAACTTAGCTGGATTAAAAGCATGTTAAATAATAATAGGCTTGACCCAGTCCATGTTTATTACCCCTTCTAATACCCCTTCTCTTACCCTCCAATCTACTTCCGACCCTTTAATATACCCTTATCCCTCATTTCTACTACAAAATAAATCAAGTACTATTTTATCACCCTTCTTACCAAAATCTTCCAAAGCACTCCCTCCGTCCCAAAATATTTGTTCGGCCTGTAAAATGAGGACTTGAAAATAATAGTACAAAATTTTCAAGAAAAATTCAATATTTTTTTAACAATTTATTAGCAATGTAAAGACCCGATCCCGCCTTGTACAATATTGTCCGCTTTGGTTACCCAAGTTCCATAGACTTCCTAGTAGGTCACCTATTCCTGGATTGCTCCAGGGTGACTGTGAAGTTTCAATAAGCTACTTTGCTCTCATGGTTTTAAAAGGTCTTGTACAGGGTATGGTCATCTATTATATAGGAGTATAAAATTGAACCTTTGTAGTCACCAAGATGGATTGTCACAATCTCCCTACCTTGTGATGCAACGTCCTCGTTGCATTGGCCCAACAACCTTCCCTTAGTGGTCATGATGTAGAACTTATTTATGAATAGCACTTGGTTCCATTTTTGGGATTCAAGAGGTGGCTCATGAAGATTATGGAGGTGGTTGCTCTGATACCACCTGTAACGACCCGATCCCGCCTTGTACAATATTGTTCGCTTTGGTCACCCAAGATTAATGGACTTTCCAGTAGGTTACCCATCCATGGATTACTGTAGGGTGAGCACGCTTAACTGTGAAGTTCCATTGTTTCAATAAGCTTTGATGCCCTTACGGCTTTAAAAGGCCTTGTACAAGGTAGGGTCATAATATATTATATATATCATTGAACCTTTGCAGTCACCATGATGGGTTATCACAAAATATCAATAAAAACTTTTAATTTATGAAAAAAGTTTAAAAATTTTATTTTAAAAGACTTATTATTTTTAGGTCCTCATTTTTGCGGACCGGACATACATTTTGGGATGGAGGGAGTACTTTATCCACCCTTCATAAAATGTCACATCAATGTAGGTGTACTCACAATAAATAATACCACATACTATCTTATCCCTTTACTATTTTACCCCGTAAAACTCATCCCACATCCAATCGGGTTGTTATAGTCAATATGTATGAGGGGGTGTAATTGTGTGAATGAGGGGGGGTGTGAAGTCATGCTCCAAATTTATAGGGGTGTGTAGATTCAATCATTCTACAATCACACCCATTTTACACAATATACTTATATAAGTGTTGGGGCCCCACAAACTAGAGGTGTAGAGTGTGTGAATCCCAACACCTATGTGAGTGTGTGTAAAAATATTTGTTGTTCTAGCATTTTTGCTGTAAGTTTGTTAATGCATATGGATAAACAAAATCTCAAGACAAGAAAGTAGGACTATTTTTTTACTCCTATACATCATTTTTCATTCAATATAGATCTCCTTTAAAAGATCTTTTTAATAGATTCGGGAAAATGTTAGGAAAAATAGTCATATAATATAAAACTTACTATGATATTTTAAAGTTTATGATACCAAAAAAAAAAAAAAACAACATAGGCAGTACAAACACACAGAGGGTGTTTGACAAAAGTAAATCTTTATTAAAAAAATTTACATTTGTTAATTGTTGGTTTTGCGTCGATTTTTTTTGTGGATTATTGGTTTGTCTCAACGAGAGGAATCTAAAGAGAGAAAAATTATTAACTAGTAATTTTTTTTTTGTGAATAAAGAAAAAATAATCTAATAATTCACAAAAATTTAGTTATAATAACTATTTTTTTGTCTTTAGTGAACTTAATTTTTAAATATTCTTATAATAACTTTTGACTATTTAGATTTCTCTCGTCATGACGAACCAATTGTAACAACCCGAAATTTTCATAAATAAAAATTTCAAATTTAAATTCAATAATTATGATTTTCATATGGAAAATTTATTTTGATTGTCAATCGATTATTTTAATTAGCATATCTCCACACGGACTACATGCACATGCCAAGGACTACACAAAATCCCGCCATACTCCCTCCTACACAAACCCTAGCCTTATGTCACCTTGCTTACCTCACCATGCTTACCTCATGCCTAGCCTAGAGAATATATTCTTATTCCCTCCATTAATTGGAGGGATTGTGTAGGATTAGTGGAGAGAGGGAGAGAGAGCCGTGAGAGAGAAAGCGCCCTAGGAGAGAGAGAGGGGGAGAGTGAGAAGTTACCTGCAATTGCCTATTGAGCATGTGTTGATATCATGCATTAATGTGTGTATCTATTTGGTACAACCAAATCTCCCAACATCATGAGATTCTTATTCCCTCATCAATGTGAGAATCCCATAGGATCCCACTAGATTTTCTATGATTCTCCCTAGGAAAGAATAAACCTATAGATTTGGTAGGTTTAATAGCCTCATGTTTATATAGTGCAAAACTAGTACAAAAAACTCCCCAAAACAAAATTGGCCATGCAAATTTTTACACAACATAATGTGATTGGATTTTTTCCCCCCTAGATTTTCCTAGATTTACTTGTACTAAAACCTATGGAAGAATAGCCATGAGCCTATTGGAATCTAACTGAATATATTCCCAAAATCTAATGATTCAAGGATTTTATTCTTTGCCATTAATGTGGGAAATTTCCGAGCAGGAGAGGAGGAAAGAGGGCCGACCATTTGAGGGAGAGAAGGAGCTCCACCATTGGCTATAAATAGCACTCCCTCCTCACTTGAAATCTCACATCAAAATCCACCACCTTTGTAGTAGTTTGAAGTTCTTAGTAGTGTTCTTCGTGTTCTTGAGTTTTCTTCTTGAAACTCAAAGAAACTCATCCAAAACCCATCCATAGCTGCCGGCCACCACCACCAAAAGCCGCCCTTCGATCTTAGTTTAGTAGTTCTGGTAGTTGCTTTGGCGTTTCCAGGAAAATTCCTTACTTTTCCTTTCGACGCTTTTAGTCGTTACTCCGTTCGTCTACCGTTTAGCTTTTCGGTTTCCGAGTAACCTCGGAATTAAGGTAATTACTTTATCTAATATTCTACTAGTTGTTTTAGCACATACTTTAATTTTTAGTAATGCTATAATGTCCATTTTAAGAATTAAAGTTAGTAGTTTAGTTTTATAAAAAAATTAGTCAATAGTACTAAGAATAATCTTTCGTACGTACGCAGTCGTTATAATGCCCAAATTAAAAATGAGATTTTAAATTTACGTCGTTATAATGCCCGAGTAATTTTGGAAAAACACGTGGACGCTTACAACTTTACTAAAGACGGAATTATTGGTAAATGAAAATTTTCTTAATAAGACTACATGAAATATTTTTGGTAAATGAGAAATGGTTTATGACTAACTTGAGACTGTGGAGTAACCCAAGACACTAACACCTTTGAAAGTCTGTCTAGAAAGTGATGGATGATATTAACTGGATATTCTGACCTCCGGGCCTACGACTTTCCTGGCTATTTCATTTGTTGAGAGAAGGTCGCGTAAAGAGAAATGATAGTTTTTAAGAGACACATTTTACGAAGAGATACTGAATTTTTGTAGAACACGTTTTACGAGGAAATGTTGATTTTTGAAACACGATTTCCGAGGAAATTGCACTTTTACGAAATGAGTTTTGGAGACACATTGCATATTCATGACACGACTTTCGAGATGAATAGTGACATGAGAAATGAGATGAATAGTGACACGAGAAACGAGATGAGAATGAAAATGGTTTGGATTGAAAAGACTAGAATTGAATGCGCTAGTGCAGCGAGAGCACCGCCCAACTTCGCCGAGAGAACTTGGTGGTTAGGGCTAAGCTTGCACAACACATGGTGAACGGACCTTATATCTTGAAGTGTGCGCCTTGATATAAGACGGGCGGGACTATGTCGAGTGTGTCGTGGGATGAACAAACCTTATACCTTGTAGTGTGTGCCTTGATATAAAACGGTAGGGATCTCGAGCAGAAAGGTCGGTAACTGTCAGTTAAAATGAGGACAGAAATAGGCCAATAACTTTCAAGTGATGGACTATAGGCCCGGTGGTCGGAAGCAGTGCCATATGAGTGGAGTGAACTGACTGTAGGCCCGGAAGTCGGAAGCAGTCCACCCATAGATAAATTTGAAGAAGAATGCTTTTAATGAAAAATTATATGAGACACAAGTTTATTTCCACGCGCTAATCTTTGATTTGTATCGACACTGGCATGAGCATGATTTACACTGGCACATATATAATTTATGAAAACTGTTTTCTGTTAACACCTGTTATTATTTCCCACCATATATATTGTTGTAGAATTGCTAGTTGGGATTTTGGGTAGAGTTATTGCTGGGCATTTCACTCACGGTGTTGCACTTGTGTAATCCTGGCATAATACCACGATATTGCCTGGCGACTCTGACGTATTATGCCAGACTACCGAGATGAACATGAGGAGTTCTACTTCCAGCAGAGCTGTGGAACAGGAGCTCCTGAGATGGGGAATGACCCGACAGACTGATAGAAGAGGCCATAGAGCCCACCCTGAGGATAACAATGTAATTTGGCGTAGTAGACGTCATATCAGACTTGTTATAATATTTTATTTCTATTTGTAATAATAATTAGTGTTCCCGAATTTTTGGGGCGTTACACCAATAATACACAAAAAATCGAAGCAAAACTGACAAATGAATATTTTTTTAAATAAAGACAAAACACACCTCAGAAGAAGTCATGTAAAGGGGGAAAATTCGTGAAAACTCAAAGGAAAGGAGTTAGACAGATACGATCTTCTTAATGTGCGTGACTTGGACAAAAACGAGTTTGAAAAGAGGGGTTGGCTCCAAATTTCCCAAAGAATAAAAGTAAGTTGGGCTAAGTGCATGTTATCTGTGTGATCCAACCCAATCCGGCTGGACGGACGAACTGACGACGGAGCGCACTTGTGTGATAAATGGCCAAAGCCTACTTTGTCCATGTTCTCTCCCCAGGGATAGTCATTTCATTCGACCTGTCTGAAATCCTATCTCCCCCCCGTAACTTAGGTGCCCCCGGGACCAGCCTTTTTATGTTCATCTTGTGGTTTAAGTATCAAAATATTCTTACTAGTCCCACCAATTTGTGACTAAGGGTTTTTCACCATCTACCAATATTCACGCAGGCACTTTTATGGTCAATTTCTCATTCGCTTTTAGCCAACCAAGTGTTCGATATTAAACTATTCACCGAGACCAATACAACGATATGTGGGTCCATCCAAATAGACATGTGGGACCCACTGAAAACATAGCTCAAAAGAAAACTAAAATCAAGTTTATTCAACAATCCCCACATGATTGAAATTTTCAGGATAAACAGTGCAATACAAATCCAAATGTTCTGAGAGTATAGTAGGAAATCTCCCGTATATAGTAAGGTAGTTTTTGGCTTTGAATCTTCCCTTGTGAGCAACTATTAGATTTAATAGCTACCAAGTAAAGGGGACTATTGTAATGGGGCGGACCTATTATGGTTTAAGGAGTTTCGAACGTCGTGGAGGCGTCTGTTTTTCCAGATTATCTCTTGAACATCAAGAAAATCGTCTGATTAGCAATGCATGTGACTGGACGAAATTAGATTGTGGGATGGGGCTCCCCATACCGGGGCCTTTATGACACAAAAGGCTGGGGCACACTCACTGCACGTGCAGGTCAAATTTTGACACAATGGCTTCATACTTATTATTTGTTTGATTGAAATTTTGACAAAAAATGCAAAATTCAACCTGCACATACATCGAGTGTGCCCGGACCTTTACTTTTCTAATAAATCCCAAGCAAAGGAAAAAGATCTATGGGTGCAATGACATTCACCAAGACTGAAACCAAACAACAGTTTTTTTCTCCTAAGCTTTTCACCTCGGACAATGCTCAAATTCCTACACTTTCTACTTTTTAGAATCATTGAATTTGTGCAAGTAAAAACAACTCTGGTTAAAAAAAATAAAGATAAACAACTTTGATTAAAAGAAAAGCACATAAATTACAAACAACTCCGACATAAAAACTACTTTTAAGTTAAAATACTGTAACTACCATTAAAACTACTATAATTAAAGTTGGAGCATTTATTTTTAACATTAAAACTGCTATAATTAAAGTTTGGAGCATTTTAGTATTTTGTTTTTTGGGGAGGAGGGGCGGTAAACAAAGAGAAGAATCCAACAATTTGTTAAAAATAGAGAATTTTAAACCCGGCGGAGTACAAAACATACATTCTTGGAAGAAACTGATAAATAATTTATGAGAGAAAGATATGCTGAAACTAAAGTAATTTTATTCATCATACTAAGCTGCTTAAATAGATGATAACATGAAACTAACATTCCCCAATTTTAGGAACAAACTCACAGCTGTAACAAAAAAGTAGGAACTGAATTGAAACAAACTACTATACTCCTATTAAGACTCCTATAAACTAGGTGAATCAACGTACTCCTAAAGACTAGGACAAAAGAAAGACTTATTCAAATTAGAATTAACTAAAGTCTTAACAAGAACGCAGGAGTGCATGAATGGTGAGTTGGTCCAAATCCAAGGTTTGATCTGCGACTGGATATCAGTGGTACCCTTGCACTTTTTTTTTGTTAGAGTTAAAGTCTTAACACCCTCCCTTAAACTGAGTGCTATACAGACATTCAGTTTAGAAAGAGTTCTTCACCAGCCCAGCCCCTCCGGCAACTTGTCCCTCTCAGCTTGCTTGTTGCCGAGTAACCTTGTAGCTCCCTCCCTCAAATTTGATCCTCCATTGAACAAACACCAAGCAATTTCCGCAGCTTCACGAACGTGGCCAACTTGAGGGGTTTGGTCATTATATCTGCAACTTGATCTTCACTTTTGCAAAAGATAAGATCAATGATTCCATCCTTTAAGAGATCCCGCAAAAAATGATACCGCACATCAATATGTTTGCTTCTCCCATGCAGAACTGGATTTTTCGAAAGCTTGATTGCTGAAGTGCTATCGCAGTAGACCGTTGTGGGACTTTCTTGATGAAAGCCTAACTCTTCAAGAAGTCTCCTCAACCAAATTGCTTGAGATGCACACGCAGCAGCAGCGGCGAATTCAGCTTCGGTGGTGGACAAAGTAACAATTTGTTGCTTTTTTTAGGACCAAGAGACAGCACCCGATCCCATTGCAAATGCATAGCCTGATGTGCTTCTTCTATCATCTTGATCACTTGCATATTCATTATCAGTAAAACCAGATAAGCCAAAATCTTCACCCTTCTTGTAAAGGATGCCAAAATTAGTTGTCCCTTGCAAGTATCGGAGAATTCTTTTGGTAGCAAGTAGATGCAACTCTGTAGGATTTTCCATGTATCTACTGATGAGACTAACTGCATGCATAATGTCTGGTCTGCTTCCGGTCAAATACATAAGGCTCCCCACAATTTGCTTGTATAGAGTGGAATCAACCTTCTTTCCTTCATGATCTTTGGTGAGCTTCAGACCAACCTCAACTGGTGTACCAACTAAATTACAATTCTCCATCTCAAACCTTTCCAAGATCTCTCGAACATACTTCTTCTGCGAGATAAAGATGCCAGCAGAATTTTGTGCTACTTCATAGCCAAGGAAGTAATGCATCAATCCAAGATTAGACATATCAAATTCATTCATCATTGATCGCTTAAAATCATCAAACATAGCATTACTACTTCCAGTGAAAATTAAATCGTCCACATATAAGCATACAATTAACAACTCACCGGCACATCCAGATTTAACAAACAAAGTATGCTCATATGGACAATGATGAAAGCCTGACCTTGAGAAATATGCAGCGATACGACTGTACCAAGTTTGAGGAGCTTGTTTCAGCCCATAAAGAGCCTTTCTTAGCTTGTACACTTTGTTCTTCTTCCCTTGTTGCACGTACCCCGGAGGTTGATCAACATATACTGATTCTTGCAACTCGCCTTGTAAGAATGCAAATTTTACGTCCAATTAGAAGATGGGCCATGAGTTTTGTGCTGCCAGTGCAAGCACCAACCGAATGGTATCATGCCGCGCAACTGGAGCAAAAACCTCTTTGTAGTCGATGCCATATTCTTGCTTGTAACCTTTTACAACGAGGCGGGCTTTGTGCTTATCGACACCTCATTCCGCATTCAACTTTGTCTTGTAAACCCACTTGACACCGATCGACTTTTGCCTTTTAGGAAGATCTGTCAATTCCCAAGTACTGTTTTTTCTCAATGGCGGCAATTTCCTCATCCATTGCTTGCTGCCATTTTGGATATTTGACAGCATCTTGAAAAGAAATAGGATCACAGTCTGCAAATAGAGCAAAATGTGTAAGTGGATCATCATCTG
>JAXBDA010005981.1:0-22307 GCA_036023075.1 Gaultheria prostrata | reverse complement strand
AGCTGAGAAGGCTGGGTATTGATACCCCAGTTTCTGGGTATTGATACCATCCTGAGTTTGCTGAAGAGGCTGGGTATTGATACCCCAGATTCTGGGTATTGATACCCAGAGGGTCTGTCCTTTCCTTTGTTTGCTGAGAAGACTGGGTATTGATACCCTATTCTGGGGTATTGATACCCAGAGCGCCTAACTCTTGGTTGTCTTTTTCGGCCTTCTCTTGAACGTTGGTTGCTTCGAGCCTTCCTCCAATGACTTGAAAACCTCAATTTGGACTTAGGAAGGATTCATCTCGGCCTTGAATGTATTTGGGTGCCTCCGGGTACTTCCGAGGATTCTTGGGAGCTCCCGGATACGTTGTTTGCTTCTTTTACCTAATTTCACCCAAAAACACCCTTGCGCGCAATATTAACTAAAACCAAGGATTATATGCATGCAAGTGTGACAAAATGAGAGATATAGGCACCCACGTATGCAATGTTGGGTGTCTATCATTCATCCTTTGGCTAGTTTACTTCTCATATTGTGTGGTCACTCTAGAGTTACAGTTTACAGCCGGCTTTTTGTATCTCTTCTTCACCATTGATAGTGAATCCTCTCTCTCCTCGCCCGTGGACGTACATATCTCGGGAAACCACGTAAATCTTTGTGCCGCATGTGCTTGTTGATTTTGTTTGCTTTCTCCTAACTTAGTCCCATGCACAGCGTTCTTTACAACAATTAGTTTTCCTATTGTACCAAATTTCATCTGTTAAGCCACCTTCAGCTCTCTCATTATCTTGCTCAATCGAAAGCAAGACAGTCAAGTCACCAATAGCAGCTATCAAGCCACAAACAACTTCTACATTAGCCACATAATGTGGGAGTTGTTGGTAGCTTGATAGCTCCTGGTGGTTGTTTGGTGGGTGGTGTTGTTAGTTTTAAATACTCGCAAGTGCACGAATCGAATATATCTAGGTGTGGTAAGTGCGAGGTCGAACCCAAGGGAATTGTACGGATGGAACGCAATTGAATAACTCAAATAATCTAAAATTAAACTTTCTAATCTAGTTTAAGAATTTTTTTTTTTTGTTTGGAGGTTGTGGAAAACAAATTAACTAAAATTAAAAGTGCTTAAAGAGATAACAAAAGTTCTAGGGCATTGGAATCCATTACATGGATCATAATTATAATACTTATATTCTTAACTTCTTCAAAATTCTCTACACAATAAATTAGTTGCTAAACTCTTTTATTGTGGAAAATGTGCAAGACAACTCTTTTTATTAGCTCCTACAAATTTAGTTCTTCTTTTGCCAAGCAAAGGTTTAGCACTAAAACTTTTAGTGAATCTATCGAAACACAATTTATATCTGCTTTTAACAAATCATAAATTGAATCCAACAAAACACACTAAAAATCCAATTCTGATGATTCATAGAAAAATAGACAAGTGAGTAAGAAGAACTTTTAATTTCATCAATGTTGATTTGTGCGATTTTTATGAAGAAGTTAAGTTAATAAGATTATAATTATAAAACATGTAATTTCATCATTGCCCTAGTAAGTAATTTAGCCTAACATAATTGTAATGAAAAGCAAAAGACAGTAATTAAAAGCAACTTTACTGAAATGCATTAAAACTAGAATAAACTTACAAGTAAATGAATTTTTGTCTTGATGCTTGGTTAAACTAAAGAAATGTAGTTGGGGGAAGAGACGGGGAAGTAAATGGGGAAAAAAAATAAGAAAATGGGTAAATCTGCAGATAAGTGAATTGGGAAAAGGAAAGATAAGGGAAATATGGTATTCATGGCTTGGGTGGAAATGCAGATTGTACGTAAATGATCTGGTGAGGAAAGTTATTACATGCTTCTCTTGGTGGTGCAACTGGGGGAAAATTATCTGGTGCTTCGCGCTGCAGCTTTTTCACCAAAAAGCTCACTTCAAAATGCATGTCTCAAGTATGGATCCTTGGACCTCTTGCCCCCAAGATCAGAACTTTACTACTTGAGCTACACCAGAACTTGGACTATGTTGCTCCACGTTTATTACTTATTCTTTCCTCTTCAAATTCCAATTTATTTAACAAATCTTGTCTGATATCTGCAAACATCAAAATAACTAAAATAAGATTAATTAGAATGCAAAATAGGTCTAACAAAGCTCTAGTTTAAATGAAATAATATACACGAAAATGTGTATATCAGTGGGTCAAGGTTTTCTCTCTCTCTCTCTCTCTCTCTCTCTCTCTCTCTCTCTCTCTCTCTTGACTTAGCATCTCTTCGTTTATGTCCAACACTTGCGCTCTATCTTGATAGACTTTAATAATTCTAATGATTGTGCATACTGCAGTCCGTTACTCAATGCCTAGAGCTTCACAGTTTAAGGTAGGGTGCATATACCTCGGGTCGGGTTTATACTATATAATATCGAAGGATGCAGACTTATGCATGTCCACACCCACCCCTTTTAAAGTTTCATTTCCCAAATTACCCATCCAACTAGCCTTTTTCTTTTTCTTTTTTCTAAATTAAAGCAACAGACTCCAAACATAAATCTAACATCAATAACAATTTTTACAACCACCGAAATAATATAAAGTTCTACTAATCGTTATATAAGAAACACAAAATACAAAGTCTCAAAATACATATCAATATATCATCTCAAGAGAACGTACGAGTATCACTTGAATATTATTCGGGTTGCATTTCTAGAAGCAAAAATATCATATTGGACCTTTAGGCCTAATGAATCAGTTGTAAAAGTTAATTTGTTGTGTGCTTTATTTTGGGCATTTAGGCCGCATAGATTTTTTTTGTTTAGGCATTTTTTTAAAATCAAATTGGGCTTTTTTTTGTTTTTTCTGTTGAGCTATAAAAATCCCTAGTCTAGCCTAATAGTAAAAAATATGGGAATATCCCTACTTTTTTAGATTTTTTTAGATGTCCAAAACCCATACCTCTTCGGCCTTGGAGTTGGGCCAGCCATGTCACCCATGCATGCCTCTAAATCATCATGATTTCTTTATACCAGCTGGTTTTTGTATTTTGTTTGCTCATAGAAGTGAAACTTTTGTGAATCAATGCAAAATCAAGATAAGAGCAGACGTCACACAAGCAAATTATTGAATCTGTTGAAATGTAAGAGCCCGGCCCACAATAGAATGTGATTGATTGACATAAAAGGAGATTAGTCAGTTTATAATATTTGCCATATCGAAGGCATTTTTGGCGGGTATACATAATGAGTGCAATAAAGATATGATGCTTTTTGTTTTTTAATCCGGAGAGATGATATTATATGACACGTTGTGAAGATTTGGAAAAATGTCACATGGACACCAAATAACTTTTCTGGACAAAATTAATTTCCAAAATCTGGCTTATGTCATAATTTTGGATTTCATTCTTGAACATACCCTCCCCCAATAATAACATGCCTCCAGTGCATCATCCTATCCGAATAAAGCTATTGTTGTGCTCGGAGCTTTGGATGAGAAATTTGGGTAAAATATGTATTTAGTCCTTGAACTATTTGATTTTTTTTTTTACTTAGTCCTTAAACTACCGATTGAACATACTTTCTCCTTAAACTTTAAAACCATTACACACTTCACCCAATTGCTCACTCTCATCCATGGGATGGACGGAAAAATGAGGGGGTTCAACCCCACAACACAAGGTTGGAGCCAACTGAAAAAAAACCTCTCTCGCGCTGGACCTTACGATACCTGTCTCTCCTCCTCTCCTCTCCTCTCCTCTCCTCTCCTCTCCTTCTCCACGCTTTCCCAACTACCACCGGGCATTTTAGAGAGTGAGGAGTGCCACCTAGGATTTTAGAGAGTCAATTTTTGTGCAGTAGAGAGCATTTTTTGAGTTTTTCTTAGTTAGCTTGGTAGGACACTTTGGGGTACTATTTTAGGTAGTGCACTAGGGATGCCCTTAGAGAATTAATTTTTGTACACTAAAGAGCATTTTTTGAGTTTTTCTTAGTTAGCTAGGTAAGACACTTTGGGGTACTCTTTTAGGTAATGCACTAGAGATACCCTTATCCTCCTGCTCAATACCCCTAATCCATCCTAAACCCTCTTATTTATCTTTATCCCCCCATTTCAGCTACAAATCAACCAAGTATTGCTATTTTATCCCCAATATTACTAAAATCTTCCAAACCAAGTATTATTTAATATACCCTTCATAAATGTTACATCAATGTGGGTCCACCCTCCATAAATAAATCCCCTACTATCTTTTCCCCTTGCTATTTTATACCCTCAAAACTCATTCTGCATCCAATCGAGCTGCTAAGGCCATCTCTAATCCTTACTCATTTAAATACTCAAATTCAAAATTGGGGTAAAAATAACAAAAAAAAGTCATCTTCTGCATGACCCAAATGTGTACCTATTTTGGGTTATACCCATTTCTTTCCGCAAATTAGTGACAACCCAAATCCCTCCCTATTTTTTCAACGGCTAGTTTGAGAGGAAGAGAGAGACCTTCACCAGAGCAACCGCCAAGGATTCGCCAAATTAAGTTCTTACTCAAAATTTGACTCAAATTTTGGGAAAAAGGGCGAGGGCTGGAGATGCTCTAAATTCCCCTTTAAAATATGAGCCAAAGTTGAAAGAAGTTCAAATAAGACGACCTAAAAAATACTGCTTAATCTTCCTAAATTTTGCTCTTGTATTTTTTTCGGTATTATTTTTTTCCGTACTTTTTGTTTAGCTTTTCGTTGTCATTTTTGGGATTAATCAGGAGGAACTAGAAGAGCATAAAAGTGTAGAGTATAGTTGAACGTGAATCTTAAAAGAAATTCAGAAAAGACAAATTTAATACCAAAATATAAATTTAGGAAGAACAAGTCCTTAGGCAGTGAGAAATTATTTTTCAGAACTATAATCGTTTTATTGAACTTTTTAGGACTTCTGGCCATAAATTCTTACTTTTAAATTCCGTTCTCTGAGATGAAATATTAATCCAAAAAATTAGAACGTACTTAAAAAAATTAAAGAAAGGTGAAGGAAAAAAGATTAAAAATAAATTAGGAAAATTAGTAGTAACATAAGATGGATCTTATTTGAATTGTATGAAAAATGGAATCATAAAAGATAGGAGTAGAACATGGTTCACAAATGAAAACGGAAAAATCAGAACACGAAAGGTTCAAATTGTTGAAACAATGTCATACATGACGTCACGTTGATAAACTTTCACAACAGAATTGTGGTTTCATGTAAAGCCTCGATTTTCGGAAGTACTAATTAAATAATTTGTAGAAAAAATTAACTTTTAATAAGAAGATCTACATTAATTAATCAACATGGTTAACCAAAGTAGTAGAAGCATTAACAAGAAGAGATAGTACTTGACCTTCATAAATTTGATTACAGTTCTCCAAATTAAATTACACCGGAAACGTTACCGAGAGTTTCGTAAATGTGAAGATGAATTTATGTATGTTCCGATTCAAGAAATTAGGTCTTGGGACCCGTGGACAAAACGTTGGCCATTCCGGAAAACGCAGTGTCCCAAAAATAGCAAAAAAGCTCCGATTAGCACGAAACTTGACATGAGGCCTCATGGCATCACCACCTATGTACTAAGTATGATTTTAGAAATGATTTGGAATAAAATCGACATGTGCATAGATTGCTGAGTCCAAATCGTCCAAATTTACTGGGTTCCGACACAAGCCGGTGATGATTCAACGGTCCAACATATTCTGATTCTGACGTGCCTTGGACCGATATCTCAGGAATGACGAAATGGATGTATTTGTCTGTGTCGATGGGAGACTAGATATCACGGAGGCAAAGTTGATTGTTTGGCCAAGAATCAAGTTACTAGGAGCCGATTTCTAACTGTTCAATGGAGGGACACTTATGATCGCCCCTAAAATGGCATGCCTAATGTCTAGGCTATGCGCATGTAGATGTCTTATGATGCTCGATGCAAAGAGCGGTTGCACAACTCACCATTAAAGCAGGATGTTACGTATTGCACCATTTTACCTTTACGAGGAATCGTCCGCTTTGCTGCTGAGGGTTTGTTTGATGTGCCTAATGTCAATCGTCTCTACTCTAAAGGTATCAACGTCATCTATTTGCTTCGATAATTGGGGTGGGACAAAATCCGGTGTCAATTGGAATTGCCATTCTTGGAAACTCTCTCCCCCGACCTTTGCCTCTACCTCGTTCACCCTTTTCTCGAACTCCGTTAATCTAATTTCGAGATCTGCAACTTGTTCGATTGGGTTTTCAAACCAAGTTTTGGAAACCTATTTTTGAAAAGTGGTTTCAAAGAATCAAAATTGGTTTTCAAAAGGGTCCCATTACTTGACAGTCGGGTCCCACTATAACACTCTCTCTCCCTCCCTCCATTTCCCGGCACTTTTTACTCTTGACTTTTCTCTCTCCCCCCCTCTCTCTCTCTCTCTCTCTTACTTTTCTGATTTTTAAAGTCACTTTGGAAACCACCTTGGGAAACCGAACAGGTGCCTGGTACTCAAAACCAGATTTGAAAAACTCAACCGAACAAGCCCCTAATTTAGTTAAATTCTTTGAGTTGAGCAAAAAGATGAAACCAAAGACAGAGAAGAACGATTACGCGTAGAGTAAGGGAGAATAAAATATTCCATTGCTCTTGACCAGTAACTCGTCATAGTACCGAGTTACTATAGCAAAAGACAATTTCCCTAGCCTTATATTGAGGTTGCTGCAGATGATATTTGAGGTTTCACGTCTTTAAAAAAAATCTAAAAATGCAATATAGCTACACTGTTGTGCTTGCTTTAACGGGGCAGAGAGAGAGAGAGGGAGAGGGAGAGAAAGTATCATAATGGTACCTAGTGAATAGTGCCTCAACAAATTTGTTGACGTACTGTAGAAAATGTAAAGTACCTAGGCATTTGTTCAGGCTGTTGGAAGGCTGTAAGAGAGGATTGGCAAGATTTTTACTAGATTTGGAAATTTGTTGAGAGTGATGTACATGCTCTAAGGGCATCCCCAATAACCTCAATAAATTTTGAGTCAAAATTTAGTGAACAATACACATTGTTTACTTTACCTACCCACACTTCTTTCAAAACTCCAACAATACCATATATTTTACCTACCCACTATTAAAACATTATTCTCCCTTTTTATATATTACCATATATATATATATATATATATATATATAAGAAAATAATCTTATAAGGGCTCCCTTACATAGATTATGTGAGGGATTTCTCGTTTGAGATTGAATTTCGACAATCCGAACCGTTAGATGCATTTAGAATGTGTTTTTAAGGTCCAACACGAGGATTCGTAAAATAAAAAATACCTGGAAGGGCTTGATCCAAGCATTTTTTGATAAAACAGAATATGTACGTTTTTATTGAAAAATGCTTGGATCAAGCCCTTTCGGGTATTTTTTTTTTACGAATCTTCGCGTTGGACCTTAAAAACATGTTTTAAACACATCTAACGGTTCGGATGGTCTCGAATTGTCGAAATTCAATCTCGAACGAAAAATCTCTTACATAAGCTATGTAAGGGAGCCCTTATAAGATCCTTTTCTTATATATATATATAGGCCCAGCTTTCGGTCAGGAATCCCTAACTGGCTGGAAGCTTTTGGGTGTTTTGAAGGTTTTAAAAATTGTTTTGACACAATCCAAACCGTCCAATGTGTTTAAAACATGTTTTTAAGGGCTCCCGCGAGAAATCATCAAAAAAAATACCGAGAAGGACTTGATCCTAACAGTTTTTCACAAAACTGATCATAAAACAAAATATAAGGAACGTGGAGGTCCGGAGCCCGGACTAGAAGTGCTCTATATATATATATATATATATAGGATTAACTTCCAATAAGGCCCCCTTATTGAACATTTTCATGCGAACCTAGCCAATTTTCATGTTTCCGGACCTAATTTTGACGATCCAAACCGCTCAATGTTTTTAAAACATGTTTTTAAGGGCTCTCGCGAGAAATTATAAAAAAAATACCCGGAAAGGCTTGATCCGATCAGTTTTTGATAAAAAACGCTATAGTTTGGATCATCAAAATTTTCTCGGGAACAGTGAAGTCCGCATGGTAAGTTCAATAAAGAGATTTTTACCTTTAGGTCTAGAAAAGAGATATCTAATTACCACTAAGGTAAGTCATCTTTTTTAATTACCACTAAGGTAAATCACTTTTTTTGGGGTTTAGATTTAGTGTGCACTTTCCTATTATAGGGTTTTAGTGGTTTAGACACTTTCATAGGTTACCCTAGGATTTTAGGCACTTTCATAGGGTACCCTAGGGTTAGGTTTAGGGTGCATTTTCTTATTATAGGGTTTTAGTGGTTTAGGCACTTTCATAGAGTACCTTAGGATTTTAGGCACTTTCATAGAGTACCCTATGGTTTAGGTTTAGGCACTTTCATAGGGTACCCTAGGGTTTAGGTTTAGGGTGCATTTTCTTATTATAAGGTTTTAATTGTTTAGGCACTTTCATAAGGTACCCCCTAGGATTTAGACACTTTCATATAATTTGAGGAGTTGAGGAAAGAGAGAGATTGTGCCCATGGAGTGGGTAGAGAGAGAGTACAGAAAGTGGTAAGGGAGAAATGAAAGTTGCTTTTGTTTGGAAGTCTCACGTGAGAGAGAGAGAGAGAGAGAGAGAATAACTAATGCCTCATTGGCTTGCTCACCCCAGGATTGACTTTTCCCTGCTTTTGTCCCTGCTTTTGTCAGTCATAAGGCATGTGGAGTTGCCCGTTCATTTTGAAAACCGGGATGTACCCGAACGTAAATTGTTCAAATGGGCTGTACCGGCCCGTAAATGCCTCTTCAATAAGGGGCCCTTATTGGAAGCTCCTCGTATACATTAAGCAAAATCAGAACAGAACAAGATAGATCTATCGAAAATGGAAGAACTCCGCCTCTCCCTTCGACCAACCAAACTTGGCCTCTGCCTTCAACCTCTGTCACTACCTAAAATCAAACCAAAAACTCAGATCGAAAATGGAAGGATACTTAGAAAATGGAAGTATTCAGATAAAAATTAGAAGAAGAAGCAGAATGCAGAAAATGGAAATATTCAGAAAAAAATAGAAGAACACTAAGACCTCCGACCTCCGCCGCTGGAAAAAAATGAAGGAACAAAGAGAGAGAGAGTGTTAAAAACTCATAGATCATGAACAGTAGCTTGCCTGATGGGGAGGGATTAGGAGATGCACTGTTCATCCATGTAGAATGCCTAGCTCTTTGTTGAGGCTGTTGGGGGATTGACTTGTAGTTTGACTCTCTATTATTGCTAGAATACCCTTTTAAAGGAATTTTTTTTGGGTACCAAACGGGTACTACGTGACCGAGCCTATGTGGTATCCGAACATTGCATTCGGGCCGTCCAAAAGTGTATTGGACAGCCGAGATCAAAACCCTCTCTCTCCCCCTTTCTCTTTCCAAAATTCAATCCGTCCAAAACCGAAATGAACTGCTCAAATCGCATGCACAGAAAAATTGCTCCTTTTAAAAGAGTCTTGTTGGGGATGCCTAACATGGGTCAAAACTTAAGAACGAAAGAAGCTAAAAAAGCAAAGACAGTTTCGTGTGAGCCAAGTAAGGCACCACAACCGGCACATGGAATGAACAACTGGCACGTGGAATGACGACTTGATTTTTTTTTTTTATTTGAACTGAATGACGACTTGATTGATGACAAGAGATTGTAGGAGTATTTTATACTCCATCCGTTTTGAATTTTTTTTTAGAAAATGCTAACATGTGCTCAATAATCACACTTGGGCACACGTTAAAGTTGAAAAATTATATTGAAATATGTGAAAAATGTATAGGAATATGTGAAAGTATAAAATGTATATTGAAGTGTGTGTTTTTTTGTCTGTTTGTGTGCCTATTGGGCACACGTTACCACAATTTTTTTTTTATTATCTATTTACGTGAATGCGTATCATTTTACAATTACTTATACATTTCAATCTATATGTTTTTATAATTTTAAAAGCCTTGTCTAATAGAGCTCATCTGAAACTATCAAACGAGATTCATATTGAATTTATATAACATTATACATTTGAAAATATAAATAATTTTTTAAGGTATCGTTAATAGAAAAAGTGGACAAGAAATTTGGGACGGAGTTAATACTACTCTACTTGTCCGCATTTATAGGTCTACTTGCGAAATTCGTGTCATTTTGTTCGTCTATTTTTGAAATTCATGTTATTTTTTATTGTTTATTCTTCTCAATTTATAATAATTTTCATATTCTGCGAACTTTGAATTATATATCTGGGAGTTCTCCAATAGATTTTATTAAGATTTGATAAAATCAAGGGCTTGATTTTATTCATTCGTGAAGAGATTTCATAAAATGTCACATATTTGAGTGCAAAAATGTGAGATTTTATGAAATCTCTTCACGAATGGATAAATAAAAACCCTTGATTTTATCAAATTTTCATAAAATCTATTGGAGAACTCCCCCTAATTGAAATCTATCAAATCAGATTCATATTGCATAGCTTTTGAGATATATATTAAACGATGTACTCTAACTAATAAAAAATGACACGAATTTTAGAAATAGACCAACAAATGGGGACCGAGAATAGAAAAACTCGTTCATTAACGCTTTGTGGAGTAAACATGTGATTTTCTTAACTGTTATCATTTCGTTTTTGATTGTGGAGTAAACATGTGATTTTCTTAACTGTTATCATTTCCCGTGCTGTTCTTAATAGATGTTGTAATGAAAATTTTAAAGAACTGTCATATTAACTATTAAGGTTCAAAAAATATTACTAGTCCAGTGGACCGTCAATAGAGCCACTCATGCCGTAAAAGATGCTCACGAATCAGGCTGGGTCCCATCTTCAAAGCCACGTCCTTTGTCCCATCTTCGAAGCCATATCTTTTGTACCCAATTTTCAGTGTACCCGTATACGGAGTAAATTGTAGCCGCAGGATCTCACAATCATGCGGCTACAATTTACTATTTCGTACACGGATGGATACACCGAAAATAGCGTACAGAGGGATAAGGTGCCCATCTTCCTGGTACTAAAACAATCTTCCCACTCTTGCTTCCATTTCAAACCCAGCCATCACAGGATTTCCATCACGGAAAAACTTACCCACTTCAAGTCAACAACCCATCACCAGGCGCCGGTGACCCGATCTTACGCCGACGTCGATCGCTCCGACCAGCCCAGGTATTTGTAGCTCTCTCTCTCGATCTCTGTATTTTCTGTCTCTGTCTCTCTCTCTCTCTCTCACTGTTCGTGTATGTATGTGTTTGTTCGTGCGTGGGAATACATACATACATACGTATCTAAATCTATATGCTCATTTCTGTATCGATTTATAGATATATGGAAATGTATTTAAACTATCTGATTTGTGATTAGTTGATTGACTAGTTGCAATTCGAATCAATGCATCTGCAAGGATTAGTTGAAAAAAAAGGGATTAGAATTTGTGGTCTCATTGAAATTTGTTCCTAAAATGTATTGGTAGACCTGGATTGAACAAGGGAGGAAAATGGATAAATCATAACCAAAAAGCTTGTTCCTCAATCCGCATCTTAGTATTAGGGCAAAGCTAAAAAAAACTATTGTTACCATTTCAGTATTGGACTATTGATATTCTCTTCTTAAAGGCATAACTTGTTAATATGACAGAGTCAAAGCTATGCCCCTATAATTAAGCTTCTCAACAGGAGAGAAATACAGGATAATTAAGAGACATCATTGGGAGCGAATTTTGTATCAATCAACGCATGTTTACCTTAGTTCGGGAATAAAGCTTCAAAACGCATGACTTGGTTTAATTAATTAATAAAAAACCATTACATTGGCTAAGAAGCCCTCATGAATGCTGTAGAAGACTCCGACAAGGAACTCCAAGGATGACTCCAATGGATAAATCTGGAAGAAGAATCCAGCGTCTCCCCTTTGGTTCTCACTATCTCTCTTGTTTCTCTTGGCGATCCTTTCGCGTACCATAGTTGGTTTGAAGGAATGACTCCGCTAGCCTCGAAGTATTTTTTTGTTAAAAGGTCTCCCTTTATCTTTGAAACAAATTCATTCCGGGTTGATCTCGCACAATCCGATCTTCATTAGTTAAGAAGTTGGGTTCTTGTGTGGAGAAAATTAGGGCCAATAGAATAGAGTTCTACTTGATTGAATCCCCTGACATAAAATAGAGGTGTCCTTCAACAGGACCATTGTACACTTACAAAAGTTATTCACGTGTTATTAAATGCAATTTCGACCTAAACCCTCTGCTTTAGCTACATGTATAGGTTATACTAGTAGTCTATCAATTTGCAAACCCAGTCGACACTTCTGGACGCAAAAGTGCAAAATAATACCTGATGTCAAGAAATTAGGGTAAAGTCAAACTAACA
Organism: Gaultheria prostrata; assembly: GCA_036023075.1. NCBI lineage: Eukaryota > Viridiplantae > Streptophyta > Magnoliopsida > Ericales > Ericaceae > Gaultheria > Gaultheria prostrata. Next base: position 9,918 of record JAXBDA010005981.1, on the reverse strand, counting down.
ACTCCAGGTACCCACTGGCCATTGGTTTATATGCTTGCTTGAATTCATTTAAATTTTTATTCGAAAATAAATGTTTATAGTACTTACAATCATTTTATGCTTTATAACTTGACTCTTTGCTCTCTTTATTATTTATTTAAAATTAATGGTATAGTTAGTGGGCACTGGACAATAGATGCAGAAGAATTGTGACTTCCAAGAAGAGAGCCAATGTATTTGATCAGCTATTCCAGGTATCTAAAAACAAGTTTTAACTAATATCTCTTCAAGATCTTGACACATAATTTATGCACCGTGTGAAGTAGAATCGTTCTATTTCATTTCTTTGTTTCTTTGAAAATTAAAACTATCTTTGGAAGAAAAAGAGTTAGTTGATGATTTCCGTATTTTCTGTTTCTGATCCTTTTTGGTTGTTCTAATAGTTCGGTTATATAACATGGTTTCTTTTTTCACAACGGGAAAAAAACCAACAGCTTATATTCGATCCGGGAAGAGTTTTGTCTTCTAAAGCATATCTTCAAAAAGAAAAAAATGCTTTAGGCACTTTCTGGTTTCTTTTAACTTCACGTTTAAATTTTTCCCAACCACTATTATTGGGTTTTATGTAACCCACGTCAAATTTTGTGAGTGGCAACGAAAATGCATAATTAACGGTGAGAAAAGTTAGTGTCCATATGAATGTGCTTGATTTTACCAGCCGAGATTACAAAAGCCAGTAGAATAATTTAGATATATGCGGCAATGGCATTAGTGTGGTAACGTCTTTACAGTATCTTACTATTTACTAATAAGCCGAATTCGTATGGTTATTTCATGGCATTGAATTTATTACTTTTAATTTGTCACGTTACTAGGATATACTGTTATCACACTTCACTAACAATTCGTGTGAATCTTATGTTGTTGCTGTTATTTATCAAAATTGGATAATATGGTAGTGCAAAAGATCTTCAAAGAAGTCAGAACCTATTTGGGTATATTTTAACGTAGTTTGACTTGCACACGCATCACGTGTGCCCAACCTCTGACAAGGGAATTGACATCTGCCAAAGTTGGGAGAATTTTGGCATTGTGGGTGGGGCATCCAATTTGCCATGTCTTTTGCCATTTTTGAGAAATGGCAAGGAATTCTCCCAAAAATACTTACTGGTGTGGATGCTCTTACTTAGGTAAATTCGATAGTGTACACTGGATTGGATATGTATATATCCTAGCAAAACTGCACAAAAACCCTTGTACTATATTACCACAACCGTTAAACCCCTTAAATATTTAAAAATCACGCATTTCACCATGATTAATACCGCCTAATCCTGTCTAGCATCTAGCCGATTAATCCTGGCTAGCGGCCGATTAATCGGCCTGACGCCTAGATCAACTCCTAGGCCGCTAGGCAAGGCGGTGGGGCACCACCTAGCGCGTAGGCGGCCGATTTTTAGAACACTGATCTCTGTTAAAATTGGCCCAACCTCTTCATGATAATTTTAGCAAGTTCAATAGTCGAATAGTAAATCATTTCCAACTCAAAAAAAGATGTTCTTATCTTTTGTATTTTTATCAAGGCATACAAAAGTAACGAAACACACAATTTAATTGTTAATTCAAACATGTAAGTTTAAGGCATACAAAAAACACACTCCCAAGTCCTAAACATTAGCGGTTGAGCATGTTCAAATTTTTTGAAAGGTGAAAGGTACAAGTCCTTAAGAAATGAAAATTTAGAAAAAGAATTAAGAACACATATGAACCTACTTTTTCATATGGTGATTCACTATGTCTAGTTCCCAAACACTTTCAGAAACCATAATGACAATTCGGAACCCATCATTTGAAAAATGATGTGTTGCGTCTCGTTATAGTTTTGTTATGCCCTATTTTGGACTTTTTTCGTTATGATATGAATGTTTTTAGTTATTCTCAACCACTTGAATTTTTGACATTTTGGTACGTACAATTGTGGTGAAGTTACAACGCTTTATGGTTTTGGTACGCCTCGGTTTGGTGTTTTTTCTGGTCACGTTACGATTACATTTGGCTTGGCTATTCACCAACATTGAATTATGGTATTGTTACTGCGGATAATTATGGTCAAATTACAGCATTTTGTTGTCAAGTAATGTCAAACTTTGGTCGCGTATCGGTATAGATTTACCGGTATGTTGGAATATGAAAACTTGTTACGTCTCGTTATGGATTTGGTACTCCTTGGTTTGGTCTTTTTTGCTTGTGTTATGTATACTTTTGGTTATTCAAAAGCGTTTGTAGTTTGTAAATTGGGGCACATATTATTTTGGTCAAATTATGACATCGACGTATTATTGTCATGCTACGAATGATTTTGGTGTTGTAGAAATACAGTTGCATCTATATGTTTATATTTCAAACTTATTGCCCCTCGTTATGACTTGTTACGACTTCAGTTTGGTCATCTTTCAGTACTTAAGTTCCAAATACTTAGGTTTTTCCTAATAATTGTGTTTTTTCAAATGCTCAACCAACTACGTTTCGTGGTTAAGTTGCGTGAAATTATGGTTGCCTATACATATAGGTGTATCTATAGGCTACAACATGAAAACGTGCTATGTCTTTTTATGGATTTGGTACTCCTCGGTTTGGTTTTTTCCTGGTTACGTTACAATATATTTGGTTGTTCAACAACATTGAATTTTTTCCTATTTTTGGTACGTATAATATCGTCAGTTTTACAATGTTTTATAGTTAAGTTACATCGGATTTTGGCAATAGATATAAATGTATTTATAGGTTAGAACATGAGAACATGCTACATTTAGTTATGGTTTTGGTAGGCCTTGCTTTGGTCTTTTTTTGGTTAAGGTACGAATACTTTTGGTCATTGACATTTGAATTTTTTTGACCTTTTGGTACATATAGTATGGTGAGATTATGAAGTTTTATGGTCTGGTAATGGAGAATTTCGGACATACGACAACTTGTTGAGTCTCTATGGTCTTGGTTTTGGTACGCATTGGAGTGGTTATGGTTTGGTTGTGTCAAAATGTGTTGGTTTACGAAAAACAATGTGAAAAAGATCAACTTCTTTTGGTAGTGTGATTGACTTGAAACGGGTGTGTACCAAGGCTTCTCCATATCTCTATCTGAATTGGCAAGCTGGTCTACACGATGTCGGTACAAATGGACCTGAAGCATATTTTCTATATTTTGTCATTCAAGATTTCAAGTGGTCATGTTTATAACTTGCTTCATAATACCCCGGGCCCACCACCTGATTTTTACGAGTTATTAAATTGTTTAATGGTTTCTGGATATGATCAATTTTTGCTATCGTAGCCAAAGTTGCAACTTCTTCTTTACCTGCAAATAGGAAATTATTTTCCTGTGTAAAAGCATCAAGGAGTTAGAACAGACTTGCAAGTGCTTTTTTTTTTTAATTTTATTATCAGCCTAAAATGAACATAAGGATTTTGGGTCAATGAAGTATGTGCTGCACTTGATAAAACACAAGTATGTAATGCACGGAGAATGTCTAGATTAATTGTTTTGTGGGTGCAGGTCCAAGGTGATATAGTGGATCACGGTGAAATAATTGGTTAAAGCGAGACACAAGCACACAAAGCAAGTAGATGGATCAAGAAGTCAACTTAAACAGTCAGAATGAGGCGAACGATATCGAAAATGAGGGATTGGTCGACGGCAAGGACATTGAGAGGTGTTGGTCAGACAAAAACATTGCATACAGGGAGCCGCTACTGAGAAAGAGGACAAATGCTACCTCCCAAATTGCCATTGTTGGTTCTAATGTGTGCCCCATTGAGAGCCTAGACTATGAGTAAGCATTCTTGTTTTTCTAAAGAATATATGGCTCTTGATGTTTATGTTTCTTGCTAAAGGTAAAAAAGTACAATAATGTGGTCTTGTTAGAGTAACTATTATGCCCGCATTATCGGGAAAAGTAGTAAAAGGAAGCATCATAAATTAGTCACAACAAGAGAATTACATATATTATAAGGGCTTTAAAAACACTTCCTTGAATATGTCAAAATAAAGATCATTTTGCTTCCAATGCAAGTGGATCATCATTCCTTCTCACCATTTGTTTCTTCCATTGTCCCCAATTGTTGTATTCCCTATGCTATGGTCCCTATAGGAGAGGACTACCATGCTTCATTGCTCTATTTTCCTGAGACAAGTTTTGGCTTTCTTATTAGGGTTTTCTTACTAATGCTTATTCCTAGTTGCTATCAGTCTCTTATGCAATTTTTTTCAAGACTCTGCCCATGTGGGCCTTGGCCTTCTGAGGCCACTTGACTTTTTCTATCAGCAAGAAGAAATAAAAAGGAAAATGTGAGCTGCGTGAATCGTAAATGGTACTGGCTCACACGTCGGGGGGTTTTTTTTTCCCCTCTCAAAATAGAGGATATAGGCTGATTTCGCCAAACAACCTAAATTTGTTGTGTCTCGTTATTGATTTTGTTAGGTGCATTATTGTTAAGTTATGGGTGTTTTGTATAATTAGTGTACTCTTAATCCTCTTATGTAAATAGATTAAGAGATAAGGACTCTTAGCGTATTTTCTTCTTTTACTCTCTTGTATAACGTAATGAGAATGAAACCCTAACTTTTTGCCACTATTGAATTGTCTAAACTTACATGGTATCAAAGCGAAAGATCTAATTCCTACTTTGTCGTGTGTGAGTTTTTTCTCCACCGTTATTGTGAGTTCTCTCCATCACCATCACTGACGTCACCCATATACCCATACTTGATACAGTCGATACCCATAAACCGATCCTTACCTAAACCCTTCAACCACCCACTGATCGTTGACCAATCACCTATCGATCATCACTCGTCGATCCCAACACCCATCGATCATCACCAATCGACCGTTGTTCACCAATCGTCAGCCCACAGTTCACCGTCGTTGACTCGTTGAAGCCTGGTTCACTGTTGAAGTCTCATTCTTGGACTGTTGTTGACTCGGTTCTTGAGAGATAGCTCCTACCTTAGTCGACGGCAACCATACCACCTCCGACGAGATCCGGCGACCATACGCCCATCGTACAGTCCTCTACAGTACTTGGGTGTTATCGTTTTGCTTGAAATTGACTGGGTTTCCGTCGAATCGACTGGGTAAGTCTGAAAACACCTGTCTTGTTGCTAATTTTTGTTATCTCCAGCCCTATTTATCGTTTTCAGTTTGATTTTGACATGTCTGAAGATTCCAAGGTTGATTCGGGTGAAAATTCTGGCACAAAGGATGTGTCAGGCCAATTTGAAAGAAAATTGGAGAGTGTTCCTTTGGTTATTTGTCCTATAAAGTTGGATGGTACAAATTATTTGCTTTGGTCTCGCACTTTTACTTTGGCTATGAAGCTATGAAGCCAAAGAGATGTCAGAATTCATAGAGGGTCATGTTACTCAACCTACGGAGGTTTGTTGCACTGAAGAAATTTAAGTCTCATAAATCTTTAGTTATGACCTGGTTGTTTAACTCTATGAGAGCTGATATCTGCCATACTTTTTTGCTTCTTGATACCCCACATAAGATCTGGATTACAGCAACCCAAACCTATTCTCAACAGGGTAATGATGCTCAGTGTTTTGAGTTGAGGAAGAGGCTTTGTACGTTGGATCAACACCATCGACCCATAGCTGTGTATTATGCGGAGTTGTGTGGGGCATGGTAGGAATTTGATCATTATCACGGTTTTCAGGCTGTGTATACTGAGGATGCTGCTAATTGGTTAAAGAGATTGGAGAAAGAGCGTGTTTATGACTTCCTTGCTGGGCTTGATATGGAGTATGATCCGATTAGAGTGCAGGTGTTGAGTCGTATTCCGTTTCCATCTTTGGGTGAAGCTTATGCTATTGTTCAGTAGGAGGAGAGTAGAAGGGGTGCTATGGTGCATACTATTTCTTTTCATCGTTTTGCCTTGGTTGCTTCTCCTCAGGGACAGTTTAGTTCTAGTAGTGGGTTTGCCCCTACTTCACAGAAATGGTAAGTCACAGGTTGGTGCTAGATGTGGGTCCACTGATCGTGCGTCACTTCGGTGTGATTATTGCCACAACACTGGGCATACTTGGGATTTTTGCTAGAAGTTACATGGTCGGCCCCCTCGTGGGCAAGGGAGTGGACGAGGTGGTCGTGGTACCGTAGTAATTGTACGTTTTCAGGCTCAGGCTCATGTTTTAGAGTCTACAGTTGGTACTTCGTTTGATTCTGGGTTTAGTACTAGGTCTCAAGTGGCTTCAGATTATGCTAGTGGTTTTTCTCAGGGGGAGATGGAAGCTCTCAGGCGCCTTATGGCTCGGGCTGATTCTCCATCTACTGTAGTTTCCGCTTCCAGAGCAGCTCATACTTCATCCTATTTTGCTCACACAGGTATCCCAGCTAGTGTATTTACTGCCTCTTCTGCTGTTCCTTGGATTATAGATTCGGATGTTTCTGATCATATGATAGGTTGTTCCTTTGTGTTTGATTCATACTCTACTTGTTCTGGTAAGGATAAGGTTAGAATAGCATACAGGTCATTCTCTGCTATTTCAAGGAAAGGTTTCGTTCAATATTCTCCCTCTCTCTCTCTCTTTCTTCAGTTCTACATATTCCAAAAATTTTGCTACTAATCTCCTGTCCGTTAGTTGCCTTACTCGTTCTGCAAATTGTCCTGTGACCTTTTTTCCTTCTCATTTTGTTTTTCAGGAACTGGATATGGGGAAGGTGATTGACAGTGGTAAAGCACATGGAGGTCTCTATTTTTTGGAATCTGCACCTCATCCATCTCATTCACCCCGGTCATGTGGTAAAGCACATGGAGGTCTTTATTTTTTGGAATCTGCACCTCATCCATCTCATTCACGCCGGTTATGTGGTAAAGCTCTACAAGCAGATACGAGTTCTGCTCTATCTATGTTACATCAGTGACATCGTAGATTAGGTCATCCCTCTTTTAGGATTTTGGAGAAACTTTTTCCTAGTTTAATTAAATATTGTTCTTAGAGTCAGTTTTTTTGTGAAGCCTGTGAGCTTGGTAAACATAAACGTTCTTTTTATGCACCTATTTTTAAAAGGAGTGATTCTCCGTCTATGGTTATTCATTATGATGTTTGGGGTCTTTCCCAGTTCCATCTCTTAAAGGTTTTCGATGATTTGTCACTTTTATTGATTGCTATTCTCGTGCCACTTGGGTGTATTTGCTTAAATCAAAAAGTGAAGTTTTTTTTGCTTTAAATCTTTTCATGCAATGGTATGCAATCAGCTTGATAAACATGTTAAAATTCTCCGTAGTGACAATGGTACTGAGTACATAGATAAGAGTTTTCGGGCATTTCTCGATGCCCATGGTATTCTTTTTCAGACAACCTGTGTTGACACCCCACAACAAAATGGGGTTGCTGAATGCAAAAATCGCCACCTTGCTGAGGTAGCTCGCTCTCTTTTGTTCACCATGAATGTTCCCAAATATTTGATGGGGTGAAGCGATTTTGACTGCAGCTTATCTTATCAACCGCATGCCATCTAGTGTTCTCAACTTTAAAACTCCTATTGAGTGTCTACTTAGCAATTTTCGTGTCACCACTCTTCCCCCACGAGTTTTTGGTTGTGTGTTTTTTGTTCATGCGCCTCACCCCTCTGGTGGCAAGTTAGGTCCTAAAGCCCATAAATGCATTTCCGTTGGGTACTCTCCTACCCAAAAGGGCTATAAATGTTGTGATCCTCACTCTAGGAATTTTTTGTTCAGGGGGAGCATAGGCAGGAGTGAGAGATGTTTTATGGTGAGAGGGAGAACTTGTTTTGTAATCATGGTGATGAGGAGAAGGAAAAGTCTGGAGAGGAATAAATATCTGCCGAAAGAGCAACACATGACATTGGTGATGATGATGAGGAATGTATACAACAGCTGCAAGGGTCTAACCTCAAGACCTATAGCAGGAAGAAAGGAAAGTCCTCTTGTGTGATACCACCTTGTCAATCACAATCGCCTACTCCACTTCCGGACTCCTCAGCTGATTCATTTGGTAATGACTCTTCTCCCATTGAACCTCCTCTTGATAACTCTGATGATCTTCCTATTGCTCTTCGGAAAGGTGTTAGATCATGTACTCAACATCCCATCTCCCAGTTTGTCTCTTATGATCGTTTATCTCTTTTGTACCATGCCTTTGTTTCGTCTTTTTCTTCTATATCTATTCCACAGAATTGGCAGGATGCATTCATGATACTTAAGTGGAAATGAGCTATGGTAGAGGAGATGACAGCTTTAAAAAAGAATGGTACTTGGGAGCTAGTGTCACTTCTGGAAGGGAAGAAACTAGTGGGATGCAAATGGGTTTTCGCTATTAAGCAAAATGCTGATGGTAAGGTTGAGCGATACAAGGCGAGACTTGTTGCCAAGGGTTTCACTCAAACCTATGGTATTGACTACGATGACATGTTTGCTCCAGTAGCAAAGATGAACTCTGTGTGAGCTCTGCTTTCTCTGTTGCCAACTTGAATTGGCCTCTCCAACAGTTTGATGTGAAAAATGCATTCCTCCATGGTGAGTTAGAGGAGGAGGTGTATATGGCTATCCCACCAGGTTTTTCTTCATCTTAGACTAAGGGAAAGGTGTGTAGATTGAGAAAGGCTCTTTATGGGTTGAAACAGTCACGTAGAGCTTGGTTTGACAGATTTTCAAAGGCTATGTTGAAGTTTGGATACCAACAGAGTCATGCAGATCATACTATTTTCATCAAGAAAGGTGCTGGTAAGATTGTTGTCCTCATTGTTTATGTTGATATAATAATGACAAACAATGATGTGAATGAGATTCTTAAAGTCTAGTTTGGCTCAAGAATTTGAGATTAAGGACTTCGGGTCACTAAGATACTTTCTGGGAATGGAAGTTGCAAGGTCTAATAGAGGTATTTTTATCTCCCAACAGAAGTATATACTTGATCTCTTAGAAGAAACAGGTATGTTGGGTTGTAGACCTGCGAATTCGCCTATTGAGGCGAATCATCATCTTAGTGAGGATATGGGGGAGCGCACTGATAAGGAGAGATATCAGCTGCTTGTGGGTCGACTGATATACTTAGCTCACACTCGACCGGATGTTAGTTATGCAGTGGGCGTTGTTAGTCAGATTATGCATATCTTGAGGTATCTCAAATCAGATCCAGGGAAAGAAATTTTGGTCTCTAATCACGGTCATCTACGGTTGGAAGCATTTACTGATGCTGACTGGGCTAGTTCTGTGGATGATAAACGCTCTACTTCTGGCTATTGGACTCTCCTTGGGGGAAATTTGGTTACTTGGCGAAGTAAGAAGCAATCAGTGGTAGCCAGGTCTAGCGCAGAAGCTGGGCATAACTCATGGTGTTTGTGAGCTCCTATGGCTCCAAACCTTTTTACGTGAACTTGGAATTTCTGATAGTGGTCCTATGAAACTCTACTGCGACAATAAAGCTGCTATAAACATCGCTCATAATCCGGTGCAACATGACAGAAGGAAGCATACAGAGCATTGACAGGCACTTCATCAAGGAAAAGCTGAGCGAGGGTTTGATATGTATGCCTTTTTGTGAGATCTGAAGACCAATTAGGTGACATATTCACAAAAGGGCAAGGCAGTAAGAGTTTCCACCCCATTGTGTTCAAGTTGGGCTTGATTGATATCGTCGCACCAACTTGAGGGGGAGTGTTAAGTTATGGGTGTTTTGTATAATTAGTGTACACTTAATCCTCTTATGTAAATAGATTAGGAGATAAGGACTCTTAGCTTATTTTCTTATTTTATTCTCTTGTATAAGTATAACGTAATGAGAATGAAGGGAAAAATTCAAAATGCCCCCCAAACTTTACACCAAATGTCTCATCGCCTCCCAAACTTTCAAAAAAATCAATTTTACTCCCAAACTTTATCTCCGTTATTCAAAATTACTCCTTCCGTCTCAATC